>JAJHUR010100902.1:0-17790 GCA_027495735.1 Lutjanus campechanus | reverse complement strand
CTTCTGAATGGAACCATAACACCATAGAAGGGTTCTCTGTAGAACCTGTAATTGGAGGTTGTGGGTGAAACCTTTCGCAGATGGTTGTCGATGTAACCCTTTACATTAGGTTCTAGGTAGAACCCCTTTGGAAGGGTCCCTAATCAAAGGCTCTAAGAGGAACCAATCTGAAGAAGACTTTATGGTTATAGTAAGCACCTTTATTTCTAAAAGTGTCGAATCCACCCAGGGTGTTCTACTGAGAACAATCTCTGTCCAGAATCTTTCCACCTTCTAAGGGTGCTAACAAGACCGCACCATGGGATTCTACCCAGAACCCTTTTATATTCCAAAGGTTTCGCGTAGAACGTGTGTTTTAGTCTGCAGATTCATTAGAACAGCGTGAAACATTACAACACCCTGTATCCGCAGCAGAAAGAGGCAGCAGGAACAGATGCCCCCCCCTACATTCGGAGAAGGATGGTCTTCAACACGTATCGTAACCAGTGTGATCACAGCCTGAAGATGCATCACTGCACCATCTGCTTTAGTGAGGACGGCTCTCGTTTAGACCAACATCGCATCATATCCTGTTTCTGAGATTGTTTGATCACTGGTGACAAGTCAGTGGGAGGCTCACTTTGAAGCCGGTTATAAAATGTTCTTTCATTGCCATTGAAAGTCCCCCGAGAGCGAGCGTACATCAGTGAGAGAGCAGATTAACCACAGTATTTCCTCTGGCTGTGGCTCCATGGACCCACATCACACAGCCAAAATTATGCAGACGCGCAAAGATTACACCTTTTTGTGATTGTAGGGCCACAAGAACATTGGTGAGGTTGAACACTTCTTTTGGGGTGATATGGCCTGGCTTGCAGTCTGTGTTTCAGTTAATCCCATGGGTGCTGGATGGGTTGAAGGACATTGTCATGTTGAAACAGGAAAGGCTCAGCAAGAACTAACTGGAGTCTTGCTCAGGCTGGGGTGTCCACATACTTTTGGCCACAAAGTGTACATGAAATCCATAAAAGATTATCTGCTGTCTTATTGAGGGGTTAGATACGAGTGGCTGGATGAGACGATCAAATATTAATTGAATATTTTTCTCTATACGCTGCGTTTAGAGCACTTAAAGCTTTGTCTTTTAGTGAATTTACTGCCATGTTGAAACTTCCTGATACTGTTATGGTTATAGAAAGGTGCATATAACACATACCTTCATCAAATCGCCTGAAAACGGTACCAGGCTGATACAGTGTGACCATACAGACGGATCGGTTATAACTTGATATTCTGCTTTTTTTAATTTAGGAGACAACTGATTACTGGGGCTAATAGCAAAACTAAAAAATATATAATATAATGTGAAGCTATAAAATATGTTGAGGTTAGCTTCATCCCCTTCATCCCTCCTCCTTGACCCCTTCATCCCTCTCCCGTGACTCTCCATCCCTCTCCATCGACCCCTTCATCCTTCTCCCTCGATCCATTCATCCTTCTCCCTCGACCCATTCATCCTTCTCCCTCGACCCCTTCATCCTTCTCCCTCGACCCATTCATCCTTCTTCCTCGACCACCACAACCCTCTCCCTCGACCCCTTCATCCTTCTCTCTCGACCCCTCCATCCCTCTCCTGCTTCATCCTTCTCCCTCAACCCCTTCATCCCTCCGTGTCGACCCCTTCATCCCTTCGCCTCAACCCCTTAGCATAGTTAGCACACATTTACTTGGAGGACATCCGTTTGGGAGTATAATAAATAATTCAGGCTTTAACTATTCAATTTAATTAAACTAATGAATGAACGATGTTGTCACCTTTAACATCCTGCCAAACCCTGTTTAAAAATCTGACAATCTAATAAAGCATTGCTTGATAGTCTACATGAAAAAAAGGAACAAATCGTCACATATTTGCATTAAACAGCCAAATCTGATTCGACTGTCAAATTCGGAGTCAAGTACAGTCCTAGTTTAAGTGTTTCTCCTTTGACACGAAGATGTCCTTGTAGAATGAAACAGAATATAACAGCAGTGTTCAGGTCTTTTTTTTTTTTTGTCTTTTTCATGCCTTGTACCGATAATTGTCATCCAGCCCCTGCCAAGGAGCGACAACTTTTACACCCCACCATCTCGCAAACAATCTTAATGCAGTTGGAGCCTCCTCACGACACACTGCAGCATGATCGTCCTGCTATAATTGATTGTCTTAATAATGCTGCATTGTGTTGTTGGCTTGCCACTCCACTCCACTTCCTGACAGCTCTCACTAGCCCTGAATGTTAATGTGCTTTATCTTACTCAGCTGCAGGGAAATGATGTCAAACTGGAGCCATAAGTGCCGCTGAATAGACTGCAGCTTATCGTCGCCTGCTGTCTGACAGGGAAACCCAGATATCTGCCTCTCACATACTGCAGGATTGTGCGGGAGGCAGCTGGAGCGGGGCAGAGTGTGTAAATGGATCAATACTCTGGTAATGGATACATCTCGGGCTGCCTGGCACTGTTGTATTGGTTCCTTTGTGTGCGTGTGATTGCCTGTATTACCTGTGGCCGTGTGCCGCCGCCAGGCTGTATGAGTTCATGTCTCCCAGCGGAGCGGACGAGATGCCGTTTCGACACATGGTCCCAATCATGGGGTCGGCTCCTCTCTCCAAAAGCAAACTCACCAACTCAAAGTTACCTGAACAGGGCGACACATGAAAAACAGATTATGTTTGATACTTTGCAACCATCTACCAGTGGTGGGACGAGTTTTTATCAAGCAAGCATGACAAAATATTAACAGAAATCTTAAGATTTTCACTTTCCAAGGAGTCCACTCACAAAAAATTAAAGATTTTTATGCTCAGCAGTCCCCACTTCTTTTTGTCAGTGATATGATTAACTTTATAGCCACTTATTTATCCATCTGAATGAGCTGACCAGGTCATTTTATCATCTTTACATATCCAAGACCCTGTGCAACCACTTTGAATGACCAAAACAATTTCTTAGTGTGTGCTCTTCACAGGTATTTGTGCAAATGTTCACAATGTCCATGTTTCTGTAATGTTTTCTCAAGAAAAAACATGACATGCATATCGCTTCCATATTACTGTAACTGAGTTTGTGCTGAAAACAAAAATATGAAACACTTCAGAATCATTGTGTTTGATGATGCTGAAATTTGCAAAAATATCAGAGCATGGCACAATCATCGCAGCCTCTAAGTTACGCTTGAGACCTCAAAGGGTTGTACTTCTGCTCCACTACATTCCACATGGTAATATTGTGCTTTTTACTTCTCTACTACTCATCAACTGGTTACTTTGCATATAAAGGTGGTGGAAAAAGTACTTTTACTGAAGTATTGTACTTAAGTTTAAGAGGGAAATGTTCTTTCTTCACTACTTGGGTTGCAAATTTTGTGCATTTTCCAGTAACACTTCAGTTTCCAGGTCCCATAATTTCATGGTAAATAGGTGTTAATTAACCAAGTAATATAGTGGAAATTACTCAGAAATTATCCACAAAGAATCTCAAAATTTCATGGTTAATTAGGTTATAATGAGCAAGTACTGTTTTCATGTAGTAGGTGGTAATTACCAAGTTAATTACCCCCAGATTTTATGGCAAGTATGCATGAAAACAACACTTGCAAATAATCACAAAATTTTGGGGTAATTTGAGTTTTAGAAAACCCTCAAACAATTGTACTTCAAAAATGGTTGAGTACACTTTTTAAAAGTGAAAGTAATTTTCAAAGCACCCAAATAATGACTAATGACATTCACAGTTCACAGTGAACAATTTTTTAAATAGAATTTTTCATTTTTCTACAACTCAAATATTCAAGTTTCAAGTTTGATTTAAAATTTAAAAAAAATAATGAAGGCATTTATAAAAAAAATAAAAAAACTTGTAATGGAGTATTTCTACAGTATGATATTTGTACTTTTACTCCAGAAAATAATCTGAATACTTGTTTGTACTGGTGCTGAAAATGTCAACTTTCTGAGGTGAAGAAAACCTGTTTGAGTGTTTCTTTAAGTGTCTCTGTTGAAGTGTGCAACAACAACAGCACATAAATCATCAAAATACCTTTGCACATTCACTGAATTCCACACGGTTGCTTTGAATGAAATCGAGCGACTGCGGCGGTGAGATCTGCTCCGTTGAGCACAAAACGAATCATAACTAATCCCAGATGCACTCTGCGGAGCGTCAGAAGAACAGAAACTACTGTAGGCACCAGTTTAAAGGTGATTTATACACTTCAGCACTGATCTTATCAGGTACAGTAGAGACTCAGCTCATTTAAAATCAACTGGAATGTAACCTGAATGTCTGTGTACTCGCATTTCTTATTTGAGCTTTCATATCCTTGTGAAGTTAACGTGACAGTAAAGTAAAAGCAGGCAGCAGGCGTCAGAGAACCTGCATGAAGCCGCTCTGTGCTTACAAAGTCCCTCGCTCATTCATTAACAAAATTAGCTCTGGGATTGTGGTCTTTGTTTCGTCTATATTATTTATTATTTAATGAGTGGGACGTTAATAGCGCTCATTATACATGGCCGCGCGCTTTTAAATCACTCGTTACTGTGGCGACGTGGCTGCCAGCGCCTTGCTAAGGTCGCTCGGTGTGTAACACAAAGATTTCACCACTGTACGCCAACTTGTTATGTTTGAATTAACTTTGATTGTTTATGTTTGAAAACTTTAATTAGGCTTAATAAAAAAAAAAAGTAGCAGTGTAGAGACATTAAAGGTCCAGTGTGTGAGATTTACGGGGGTTTATTGGCAGGATATGGCAGAAGTGGAATACTATGCTCATAAGTATGTTTTAATTAGTGTGTAACCACCTGAAAATGATTATTATTGTGTTTTTGTTATCTTAGAGGGAGCGGATCCTCTCCCAAGAAGCCGCCATGTTTCTTTTAGGGTTGCAAATTATATGCATTTTGCTTAACTGGTAGTTGAAAATGCTAACAAATGATTAATCAATTAATCATTAATGACTAAAAACTTTTTTTTGGCCTCATTTGAAATAAGTTTCCTTGTTCAACAAATGCCTCCACTGAGGCACAATTGCAGCCATTTCTAGACTATTGATTAATTATCAATTAATACACTTTTATTTGGTTAAATTCTTGATGGTAATGATTAATCATTAACATCCCTAGTTTCTACAGTAGCCCAGAATGGACAAACCAAACATTGGCTCTAGATACAGCCTTTTGTGTTTGTCACAATACCACTGGTTCTCCTGCACTCTAGGAAGGGGAGGGTGAGGCAACATGCTCCCAATCTGCTAGCTAACCACTAGATGGCACTAAATCCTTCACATTGGTCCAAAATAAAAAAAACATTTTGGGAAATACACTTAGTCACTTTCTTGCCAAGAATTAGCTGTGATGATTGACACCACTCTCATGTGTGTCAGTTCGAGTTGTGGCTTGAGATAGCAGCCAGTTAGCTTAGCTTAGCATAAAGACTGGCAGTATGTGGAAACTGAGGGCAACAAAATCGCAGCAACAGCTTCAAAACTTGGTTTTCTTTTCAACACAGATGAGCTCAGAACAAAGCATAACTAAGTGCAGGAAGTAATATTTTTTTTCCCCAGGATGGTGAAGGCACGACCTTTCCTACTCTGCCTCTGATTGGCTATTCTTACCCTGATCCACCCCAGTCTCACCCCTCATGCCCACACCCTTCTCATCCAATTGACCCAAATTAATGAAGACAACAAGTTGCCTCCTGGGGGAAATTAATTGCTGGATTTACGAAGGCTAAATTATCAAACTGTTGCTTTATATGCAAACATTTGGTTTCTCAGACAATTCCTATTTCCCATAAGAACCCATTTTGATTTGATAACAATATCTGCTGAAGGTTGTTTCATACATGGCTGCACAACAACTACACAGCAACACAATCATGGGAGGCAGCATTTAAAATTCTCTGCAGTCTTGACTCTCAGATAGTAATTGAAAGTGATAAATTAATTAGATGATGCTTTACAGAGTGAGAACGCCTTCTGGTGAGCTCGGAATCAAACATGTCATGACTAATCCCTCATACGCTGCATCTAGAATAATAATACTCGGGTCAAATGTGATGCACAGCCGGGATCTAAAAGTTAAGAATCTTTTGCCGCCTGTATGTGATTGTTACCTGCAGCAGCGGCCAGCTGAAGCGGGGTCTCTGTGTAGTTCTCCGCCCCATCCTGCAGGGCGCCCTCCACATTCGCTCTATTATCCAGCAGCAACTGTGGCGGGGAGGGAGGGAGGGAGGTGGATGGAGAGGGGAGGATAGGGAGGGAGGAACAAACCAGGAGGGAGAGCAAGGGAGGAAGAAAAACAGGCGAGGGAGAGACGGTGTGTTACACTCAGGTTTGGCAGGAGGAAAAAGCCTCAACTGTTGGAAACCTAAAACCACCTAATTTAAAGATTGTCCGAGCTCTAGACACTGAACACACTCCTAGCTACTCTCCCTCATTAGCTTCTGTCTGGTGGGCTTATTGCTGGTGAGCTGAGCAAGGGAGACTCAGAATGGTTTCTCCTTCTTTCCCAAAAAAAATAAAAAATAAAAAAAACCCAAAAAACATCTGATTGCGGTGGTGCAGATTAATAATTGAAAAAAGTCCTGAGGGCGACGCTGTTCATCAGGCTTTCAGCCAGTGTCAGCTCACACAATAACTACTGCGATAGACTGTGTTATATATTAAAAATGAACAAAACTGTGAAATTTTGGCATCCTTGAGGCTGCGCATCAGGCTGGATGAGCTCTGCTGTGTTCAGTTTGCCTCTGGAAGTTTCTCCCTGCTGCTGTAGGAGCTTTAGATTCAGTTATGGTGAAAACCAGGGGGGGGGGCTGCGTGACTCATCTACACATCTTAAGAGCATACATTATTAAAAACAAACTAAGAGGGATAGTTTGGACTCCTTGAAGCGGGGTTGTATGAGGTACTTCTCGATAGTCAGTGTATTATCTACAGTAGATGCTGGTCAACACGCCTCCAGTTTGGAGAAGAGATGTGTAATGAACTGCAGCAAAACATAAAAGAAAATGTCAAATGAAAATAAATCTAGATCAGTTTAAGTGTAAGTTATATTTAGAATATTTTGATGGGAAAACTGTGGTTACATGAGCCAAATATCCTTCTCTCAGTCAATTATTTTTACCTTCCAGAACACCGGAGTTGCTGGTCTTTTTGTCTTTTTGTTTGTGTTATTGTGAGACTTTGGTGAATCTGAACTAACATTTTAAAACACAGAAGTCAAACAATAACACAAACAACCTAACCAATCAAGGCAGCGGCACACCAACAACTTCTGCAGGGTAAAATGACTGATTTCGCCAGTGTGGAGTTTGGTTGGTTTGGAGAAAGAGCGATATTTGGCTCAATGAGAGTGATTTCTCATTTTTTTAAAAAGTTTTCTGATGGCAAAGTAAAGTGGTAAAAATATTCCTGTCCATAACAGTACATCACTGTACAATTTTAGAAATGTTATTGTTTAATTCTAACTTCTACTGTGCGAGTAAATCGACTGCGATGTAAAGCCAAAGCTCACGATTTACGTCACCGTTGTTGTCATTACTTTGGTGAGACACCATCCCAGTGTTCAACTACTACATGAAAGTATTATAATTATTTCCATTACTAACATATTTTCAATAGACTTGATGCAAGTTGTTCTTTAATACCCCTGATGAAAACGGTTTTGTCTGTGTTTTCGTTAAGAGACGAATTGTCTTATTTCAGCTGTATATGAAGGGGTCGTTTAAATTGATATGAAACAACTAGACATTAAATTAAATAAAACAAAATAATTTTGCTGGTTGGATTATATGATATTTTGGACATCATGTCCGGTGGGAGGGGGAGTGGGGGCCAGAAATGGCCACTGGGCCGGCAGTTTGAGACCCTCGATTTATGTGCTCACACTGTACGTGTAAAATAGAAAATAAAACAGCCTGTTCTGGGAATTGACCACTGTTGATAAAGAGCTAGCAATGATGCTAACAAGGCAGAAACATGCTGCACTGATCATCTGTGCTAAAATCTCCAAACAAAAACAGGCGTTGGCTTATATGGATTCGCAGGTGGCTATAGGAAGATGTGAACAGTGGGGCTGAACGATTTTGAAAATATATCGAATTGTTATTGTTTTGACTGACAATGCAATTGCAATATGATTTGTGATAGAGGTGATAATAATTTTTACATCATTATTCTTATTTTGATTGAATAACATGTTAAAATGACTGTGGTGTGATTTTTTTTTTTTGCAGGAATCTGTACCAAATGAGGATTCTGTAGAATCTGATGTGTAGGACAGGACATCTCTGCCTCACCACATTCATTAATTTAAAAAATTTTGACACACATTTTGCCGATTTGAAAATTGCAGAAAGCCGAATTACGGTTTCAATAAAATTCAGATTAATCGTGCAGCTCTAGTGGACGGTATCAACTGTCTGGAGATAAGCTGGCTGCATTTTATGGCCCATATTTTCCGTGCACAGGATGCGTTGTGTAGCCACATCAATGTCAGATGCTCCGTTTGCCAGGTGCAGGTGCAGTAAGAAGAAAAGGACTGACAGGGGAATTAATTTGTGGTTCTGCTTCAGCCTGACACAAACACCTGACGAAGTTAAAATTTGGTCAGACTCTAATATGAGTCGTGCAGCTCAGAAATTGGGTCCATGTCCAGCTTTAGCTTTCTGCACCAGAACTCCAAGTGTTTCTCCACACGTGTGGTTTCTACTGTAGATAATACGCTGACTATTGATAAGTACCTCATAAAACCCCACTTCAAAAAATCAAAACTATCCCTTTAATCTGGAGAGTTTGTCTTGACCAGGTCCTCTCCGCATGACTAATGATAATTACTGCACAGATAGGATCAAGAAGGAGAGATTAAAAAAATAACATATGGCATTATTTTTTGCTATTATTATTATGATGCACCATAATAATAATAATCATCATCATTATATCTTCATTTTGGTGCAAAGGTCAGGGCAAGGGCCACATGGTTAATGGTTACAGGTCATAAACGTCACTACCTGCACGACAGGGACGTGTCCGTGTAACACGGCGAAAGTGAGTGGCGTCCCCTGGCGCGTTTCAGGATAAACTGAGGGGTGCTTGTTTACTGTGCTTGGCACCTGGGAAGTCATAGGTGAGGTTCAGGGAGAGAGATATACAGCCATTAACATTCACAGCTCAGGGCGGGGGAGGGGGGAGGCAGAGGGGGGGGAGAGGGAGCAGCGAGAAGCAGTATGCAGGAGGAGAAGTGTAAGCAAGAGGGAGATTTTCCTCTTGAGTTTCACAGAAGAAGAAAAAATAAAAAAGGTTCTCGAGCAGCTTGACTCGTGCCTCTCGTCTCTAAGCGTCTATCTGCCTGGGCACGGCTCTCTGACCACACTCTGCTCTATCTATCTATCTGGCTCGCTCCATCTTTAAACAGAGTTTCATTTCAAAGGGGAATGAAACCAGAGAGAAAACACAACATTGGCAGAGACTACAAAACACTGTCAAGACGGGTGGTGCTGACTCATGAACAAAGCAGCCGCGTCAGAGTAAAATTAAACAGCCCGTACAGCCTCGACGCTGCTCTGTGATTTCCAAAGTGGCTTCATCACGGAGTAAATTATAGAAATTATTGCTAAATGTCGCCTGGAGGAGGCCTCTTTCCAGCAGACGTTTAATGTAATGTCACATTTCATTTGAGCTGTGATGCTAAACAACAGAGGGGCTGTTAGTGTTTTTTGTGTTCACAGTGATGAATTATTAATCACTTTGTAATATCAGGCAGTTTCAGCAGAAACGCGGGGCATCGCTGGCTGCAGTATCCTAAAATATCAGCGCTCGAGAGCGGCGTTCGAACAGAACGCTTTCAGTCGGTGATATGCAACAGCATCTGTTTTTATGTTACTTAAAGGTTTAGTTCACCCAAATTACAATCAAAATGACACATTTTCTCACTTGCCTTGCAGGAGTATTTCCTCCGTGCAATGGTGGGAAATTGAACTGCTAAGTCTCCTTATATTTTATATACATTCCTGTTTTTATATTTCCCCTTTTTATAATATTCCTATTTTTATTTTGCTACCATGTGGGAGTGGCTGCACCTCTGTTTGCTTGTTTAAAGCCTGAGGAAGACCTGTAGTTAAATGATTTAGCCACTATAATAAAAGCTTTTTAATATTTTCCTTATTTTTTTTTCTGTCTTTGATTAGTCTGATTAGTCTTTTCCCTGTTCTCCAAGAGCACAGACACACAGTTGATTGAGTAAACAGAGCAACCAGTCATCTGTCTTTTTCTGTACTCTGTTATTTACATTTTCAGATAAGAAATCCTTTACAGGAGCCACCACTGTCACTGTAGGAAACTAAAGTGACTTTTTTGCTTTTGAGGCAGAGGACAGACGCAGCCCACAGTCTCTGAAATCACAGAGTTTCTCAAGTCGGGTCTGGGAACAAATTCTCCATGATCAAAACTTTCTTCGAGTCAGTGCTCCAACACCTTCCAGACTAGTGCACCTGAGGAGAGGGGTTTTTTTAACCTTTGAAGTTTTGTCAGACACACATTTTTGAAAAACTTCTCCTGCGTCATAGAAGTGTAAATACAGAGAGAACACTGGCTGGGTGAGTCACCACGATGTGAAAAGCCTGTGAACTGTTATTGTATGTAGACACGTGTTTCTGAGAAGTTAACTGCTTCATTATTTGCACGTTTTAGGCTAAATGAGCCTGTGTTTTATCATTTTCGAGGCAGCAGTGTAACCTCTGCTCGCCGTGAGATCGTCAGAATAATATGACCAACATGCACAAGGAATCAAAAAGGGGTTTTCATTTAACAAAAACTAATGGCATGGCCAGACTCCTTTAGAAATACAACTTCAGTTCCAAAAAAGTTGAGGCATTGTGTAAAATGCAAATAAAAACAGCATGTAATGATTTGCAAATCCTTTTTTGACCTGAATTCACTTATGTATGATACAAAAACAAGATATTTAATGTTTAAACTGATAAACGTTATTGGGGACAAGGAGCAAGAAGACAACTGGGAAAGTTGGTGAATGCTCAAAAACACCTGATTGGAACATTTGACGGATAAACAGGTGACAGTATCATGATTGGGTATTAAAGGGGCATCCTCGAAAGGCTCAGTCGTTCACGAGCACGGATGTGACGAGGTTCACCACTTTGTGAAAAGTGCGTGGGCAAATAGTCCGACAGTTTAAGAACGTTTCTCAACACAAAACGGCAGGAATTCACCATCTACAATCCACAATATCATTAAAAGATTCAGAGAATCCAGAGGAATCTCTGCATGTAAGACTGAAAATCAACACTGAATGTCTGTGACCTTTGACCCCTCAGGCAACACTGCGTTAAAAACCCACATAATTGTATAATAGACACTTATACATCGCAGGTTGAAAACTTTTTGTGCATTGTCTGTTTTGTTTTTATCTGTTTTACACAACTTTATTTGAAACTTTTTTGAAAATATATATATATTTTTTTGTAATTCGGGTGAACTAATCCTTTATTAAACATTGATCAATCAGATTGAACTCCGCTTTGCTTTAGAGTCAACACACCTGCACTAAATACAGGCACTAAACTAATGGAGCAATCACAACAGTCAACAATGAGGTCACTATGGTGGAGGAGAGTCCATGAAGCGTTTCTAATCTCGAATATTCTGACTACGACTACAGCGGCTACACACACACACTCACACACACAGGAAACACTGCAGAGACAAAAATCAGGATCCATAACAATAAGGCGTCACTGTAACATTTAATACTCTCAGTTAATAAATAAATGCAATGAATTTCATGCTTAATACGGCGGTAGCAAGTTACACTAAGTGCACACGCTTGTACAACATTAATACATTATTGATGTGGTGTAAAGCAAACTGCTGCCGAGTGTCTACGGCGTGCAACGTGATGAAGTGACTGTCTGCACTGAGGGATTATCAGTGGGTTCGTACTCTGCATCAGACTGTCATTGTTACTGTGCAAATGATGCCCGCTTATTGCTTATCATTATCAGTGCACTTCATGTAATAAGCTGCCAGGAGAACAGAGAGCATGCCGACAGACAGCAGGTGAGACAATGAAGACGGAGAGGAGGGATGAAGAGCGACACAAAGTGGGTACATCGTTTTCACTGATATATATACACACACACACACAACAAAATGATGCAAATGAACATTTTGAACATTAAAAACTCAACGTGACGGTGCGACAGACTGATGATGGTGTCTCGTGAACACCGACTGACCTCGCTGTTGATGTCGGCTCCGGCGTCGAGCAGCATCTGGACCATGGCCTCGTCGCCTCGGACGCAGGCGTACATGAGAGGGGTCATTCCCTGTGGGAGGCAGGCGGGAGGAGGGTTACAGGGGTCGGATTTTTCATTTCTTTTGTAGAGAGGAAAGGTGGTGAGCTGGGTGTTTTCCAGGGCTTTTCAGTCGATCACAAACTTGATCTAATTCTTAGTTGAAACTAAACATTTATCCAAGAGTTGTACCATAAAATTTCAATTGCCAGGGAATTGGTCACCAAACTTGAGACTGCCCGTTTGTCCAGACGGCCCATTATTTTGAAACCTCAACAATCCACTGGACTGAAAGACCATTTTCCTGACAGCCCCTCATGCCTAAAACAAAAAACCTTCTGCTCCAAAGGCCTGTTGTTTCGAAAATACACTTTGACGTTTAATAGTCAGGTGACCTTCGTTGTTGGTTAACGTTACAAATTGGTCACAGTTTGGTCAGATTAGGCAACAAAACCAATTTCGGTCCAATGGATTCAATACCCTGAAGAAGACTGGCATGTCAAAATGTTAGTAAAACATTACTTTTTGAATCACGGCTACGAGTCTGGAACTGGTCTCCAAACTAGAAACCTCCCATTGTTCCGACAACCCGTTACTCCAAAACCCCAACAGTCCGAAAAATGTTCTGATAGACCGAAAGTCCATTTGCCTGACAGCCCCGTATCCCAAAAACAAAAACCCTCAAGGCCCATTGTTCCTAAAAGACACCCAGGTGTTTTTTGCGCTTAATATTTTAGTTTATTTTGATGTCTAATAGTCACGTGACCTTCATTGTCATGGTAACAATAACAAACATGTGCTTAATTTTATGAATCAGCCACACTTTGGTTGGGTTTAGGAAAAGACGATGGTTTGTTTTTTTTAGCTACGTCAGTTAAGTTATGTACACAAGTTCAGAGCAGTTATAAGTGTGTCATGAATATTTTCCTTGACCTTAAGTACGGTGATACATTTTGGACTTGTCAGTAAGTTGTCATTAAGTTTTATAACACTGTCAAATGCTTTTGTAATGGTGTCATGAATAGTAAAGCGGTGACGTTTGACGAAAACGGTTTCTTTAAGTTTGATCATGTCGAGCTGTTATAACAAGAACATCTCAAACAATATCAACTTTGCATTAAAGACATAATTGAGCAAATCACACTTAACAACCACAGCGTCATGACAATGGTTATGACAGTGTAATGACAGTCTTATTCACACCCCTTCAAATAAAGTGTTTTTTAAATTCCATTTATGGCAGATCCACTGTCAGTTTGCTGTTTCTGTCATAGTTATTATACAGTATGATGATTAATCAGGCTGTATCCCAATTAGCTCTGTATAATTTCACTATCAGAGAAAAAAAATTAAAGCTATGACATCTTGAGATAATTGTGCAGGAAAGGTTCTTTAAAATCACTTACAAATGGGCCTAATTATCTCAGAAATATCATAATTATCTTACACCTGGTAACACTGGAACCTATAAAAAAACAGATGGAAAGACAAATAACTGTCCAAACATCCCCAAATTATACCAAATGTCCTCAAGTTCTTTTGCATTTGCAGACTCCAGAACACATTTCCAGTGATATTTTCTCAGTGAGCTTGCTGTGCGTTGGCAGATTACTTGATTGGAGTGCTGTTCTGTTATGATTTGTTGTTGAGCTGTTTTTGAGACTCAAACATCTAAACAAGTGTACTTGAGTATCTTCATTATCGTGATTAACAAACCCCCATGAAATTTTATGGTGAAGGTAGATTCTTTGGCCATTTCTCCGTACTACACCATGAAAACTGTGGATTTCAGGAGCCCACCAACAGCTGTGCTAATTACAGTTGTTCTACAGGATGATGTGATGTTCTTTAAACCAGCATGTTGTCCTAAGGAACCCATGAAGTTCCATGCATGCTAACCAGTCCCCTGACTAAATATTGCACTAAAATATACTCAGTATTCATGCATAAAATACGACTAAGAGCCCATTTCTCCCTCATCAGTCAGACACATTTCCAGCAGCTGCTTGCAGGCTCTAATTTTCCAGAATATCATCATAACGGCCTCAAAATAACTGCGTGTTTTTCCGACGAGAGCGACAGCATAGGTGGGCTGTGAAACTCCTAATGCAACATCTTATATCTCCGCATGCCACCATATGCACCGAGCGCTCGCTCGCGCCCGACACGCCCACGCACATTATGCTCAGCGGGGCAGGGTGAGGCTGCATCTAAGAGAAAAATAACAAAAGCTCTTCACTGTAAGTTCTTCCCCCATTTGTCCGACTATCCGGACTAAAACAAAAAGAGAGCGTTTTGGAAGAGCTTCCATAAAAACTGACTTCAATCATACGTCTGATCTGGGCCATTATGTTCAACAGAGGCCTTTTACGACTCGCTCATAACACGCCGAAGCACTTTATGTTGAAGACTGATATCCCTTTGTGGTGATTCATTCTTAAATATTTCCTGGACGCTGATCTACTTAATCAGCAGACAGATAGAGAGCGATAGACGGCGGACCCTGATGATCATCGTGATGAGTTCAAATGCCTCTCAGCCGTGATGACAGGCCGCAGCTTTTATTTTACTGCTCCTGTATAACACGGTCTGGTCCCTTGCACCGTTTAACTGGTTTTACAAGTGAATAAAAAGCCTTTATGTCACCTCAGCTTGTTATTTATGGGAGGGCTGAGGAGGAAAAGTGTCAGTTACTACAATTTGTGGACCTGTAAATACTGAGAACTAATTCAGGACCGTTCCAGTCAAATAATCCGACTGAATGTGGCGTGAATCAACCTCCCAGCGGCTGCAGTAAACATGAAATCACCATGTTCTCTAAAGGCAAAAAATGGAATAAAGGGAGATCACACAACAATATGACATAACAAGCTGTACTTTGTTTAACACACAGTATTAAATTAGATAAATTATTGGAGGGTAACACATTACAACAAAACTGTACCAACAACTAAAGTGTATTGTTCCCCCTTATTAGGCTTTATTAGAGGGTAAACTAAAATGCATAAATTCTCACTGTTAGACCCTAATTAGAAGGCAATTAGGGACACATTACAACAGAACTGTACCGTAAACTAAAGTGTATTGTTGCTCACTGTTAGACCATTATTAGACTTTATCGGAGGGTAAACTAAAGTGTATTTTTCCACCTTTGTTAGACTTTATTAGGGGGTAGTTAGGGACAAATTTAAACAGACCTGTACTGTAAACTAAAGTGTATAATTTCTTACAGTAAGACATGTATTAGACTCTATTAGAGGGTTATTAAGGACACATTACAACAGAACTGCACTGTAAACTAAAATGTATTGTTTCCCACTGTTAGACTCTTATTAGACCCCAATCAGAGGGTAATTAGTAGGAAATAATGCACTTTAGTTTACAGTAGAGTTTGTCCCTAATTACCTTTTAAAGCTGCGTTCACATTGCAAGCCTTAGTGCTCAACTCTGATCTGATTTTTTTGTTTTAAATCAGATTCCAGTGTGAACTGGTCACAGTCTGAACTGACCCGCATGCACAAAAGAACAATAACAACTTAATCCTTCAACCACTGTGTGGCGCTGTAGGATTCTGGCTTAAGTTTGCTATTTTATGTTTCACAAAATGCAAACTGTTAGTGTTTGTGAGTGTTTGTAATGTATTTGTACAGAACACTGTGGTTTATGTTGACGCTGGTTTATTGTTACACCAAGAGTGAGGTGACTGGTACAATTCTTCACTCCAGCTGTGCTGATGCATGTATTGTCATCTGTGCATTTAAATGCAAAGTGTGAGTAAACAAATATAAAACCTTCCAGCATAATGTTTACAAATTACAAAAAACACACATGGGAGACACGTGGATTGTGAATTGGAATGCAGATTGTTGTCACAAGTCTGAAATCTGATGAATGTCTCCAGTCTGCACCGGAACCCGACACCGATATTGGATCAGTCCCATCTCTAGTTTTCATTTATAAGTTGATGTGCAATGGAGGCCATTAAATTCATGAGCAGATGATAACGAGGACGAGGAGGAAGAGAGCCAAATTTTAAATTATGGCTTTTATTATGGCTTTTTTGTGGAGCGGTGGCTGTTACTCCTGTATGGAGGTGTGTGTGTGTGGA
The DNA here is from genome assembly GCA_027495735.1 of Lutjanus campechanus. Classification (NCBI taxonomy): domain Eukaryota; kingdom Metazoa; phylum Chordata; class Actinopteri; order Lutjaniformes; family Lutjanidae; genus Lutjanus; species Lutjanus campechanus. The sequence continues at coordinate 1,352 of JAJHUR010100902.1, read as the reverse complement.
TGCAGAGCCGGAGCCAGGAGTGGTGGGATCGATGTAAATGGCTTCACAGAAACAGATTTCATCCAAAATTTCAGGCTACTTTTTTAACCACATCTGTCAGCACCTCTTCAGAGTCTTTGTAGACGCTCCAGGTGACATAAAAGTCACATGACTTCTGATTTGACTGTTCACACTGAGGTCACGTTCCAGAAAATTAGACCTGTATCTGTCCGAAGTCTAATGAGGCTCTAGTTTTCGTCTAATTTGATGCAAAGCACGGCTTGTTGCGTCTTATTAGTGTGCTGTAAAATAAAGTGGGACATAAAGGGGCTACATACACCGTATAAATCCTACATATCTGGAGGTTTTTAGAGTATCTGAGTGGAAACCTGCCAAGAGACTCTTAATTGAACTTAACCAGGCACGGCTTTCTGACCACGGAAAATCTGATTGCGCTATTAGCTTCCACTTAGCAGCGCGAGCAATAACCAATATATCTATTGACTGAGGAAGGTAGAAAGTCCCAGATGGCATTAACACTTCATGCGGTAAGGCTGAAGTATCGACCCGATGGTCAAAGTGAACCCATCAAAGTTCAGTTCAGGAAAAGTGCAGCAGTATCAAGCACAAATGGAACAATGGATTGTTCCTTTGTTCCTCCTTTTTTTTCTATAAACAGAGTGTAACACAAAGCTACTAACAATCTGTTTATTTCACATAAATATCTGTAATTGCATTTATATTATCATCTCTGTTTCTCTCATTATTTTTCTATTGTTTTTTTTACACTCCTCATCCATATATGTATAAGTTTATCTGCCAACAACGTACAAATAACAATAACAGCAGAACAGATGTCTGCCAGGGAACAGATGGTGAGCGCATCTATATGCAGTTCCACCACAACTGCCAGATGCAACCAGCTGAGATTTGCAAAGTTTTGAAATAAAGTTTTTTGTAAAGTATTTGTGCAGTCTAAGTTTTGGCAAATCTGCACCATGCACAAGTTTGATACAAGCACTCCCTGTTTGCACTGTACAGACAACAAACATCTAGACTGATACGGAAAAAAGAGGCTTCAATGTGAAAGGATGACGATGAACTAGAGTTGAAGTCGTTGATGAATTAATTGATTGGGTGCCAAACCCAGCAACCCCTAATTGGTATCTCAGTATAATGAGTTAGCATCTTAAAATAATCAAAAGCATTTTCTAAATAGTCACTGAAGAATAATATGACAGTTATTTTGAGACAATAACTCATTATTTAGAGATAATGACTCATTATTTCAAGATACTAGCTCATTATTTTCAGACACTACCTCATTTTTTCCAAAACAATTCTCAATATAATGACTTACTGGGTCTTTTTTT
>JAJHUR010100901.1:0-12038 GCA_027495735.1 Lutjanus campechanus | reverse complement strand
TAGTTTCCACACAGGATGTAAACCTCTTGTATCTTACAGATGAAAATTCTGTGACCTGTTCAGCCACCACAACCTTATCTCTACATATTTACTTTGGACGGAGCCAGGTTAGCTGTTTCCTCCTGTTTCCAGTCTTTATGCTGAACTAAGCTAACCAACTGCTGGCTTTAGCTTCAGATTTGCAGAAATCTTGACACACAAGCAAATAACTGTTTCCATAAACCGTCAGACAACTTCTACAAGTTTCTTTTAGATAATTATCAATGACAATAATAAAGTAAATAAAGATGATCTATTGGAGTGTGATTGCTGCTATATATCCTGATTCCTAAAGGCCTAATTACACATAATTTGCTCCGTCACCCGGACTATAGAGGAGTCTTGTTCCATTGTTCTGTTAAACACAGTAAACACACTCAGCGTATCAGATGAACAGCTGATAATTCACCCTGACTGAAGCTCAGTGTCGTGTTTACACAATGCACCCAGTCATCATCACCGACGCTGAGAAATTACACCTGCTCAACAACTTAAATCCCTTCACATGCCTCGGGGATGACACGCATTATCAACGCACAACACAGCCGAACCGGTTAAGCTGCAGTTTTCTAGGTCCTGAGCTGCTTCGCGACAATAGACATAATTCACTGCAGCTGAAACCAGCACATCGGTGTTTATCTCGTATTGGTTTCAGTTGGGTGTTGCTGCAGGTGTCTTTGTGTGTCTGCATGTGTAAAGCAAAACAATCGGCTCTCAGTTACCTTGTTGTGGCACTTTTCATAACGCTCGTCAGCAACGAGGCCTGTTTGCCGTGTCAACCACGAGCTGAAGGTCATCACCTTGAAATAGCTCAAATAAGCAGCTTCCTTCAGTCCAGTGGCTGCAGGGTAATTGTGCTACGATCAAAACACTTCATTGTTGAACACTCTGTTGTCCGAGTGCTGCAACTGTAAAGAAAAAACATTTGCCTCAAAACTAAAGAAGTTGATTGAATCTGCACAGTAAATTATTGAGTTATAAGGTTCAGCATTTTGGTTAGTGGTCTCATCTGCTTTCTTTCTGAGAGTTAGAAAAGGAAATTGATACTGTTCTTATGTCTGTACAGTATATCACTGTCTCTAGCAGCTGGCTAATTTAGCTTAGCATAAAAACTGGAAACAGCAGGAAACAGCTACTTCATTTTTCCTCTTGTAGATTAAACAAACTTGATATTAACATGTAAATTAGTGCGATTTCGATGAATTGATCTCGCTGTTTCTCCAGAGAAAAGATGAACGTAACTTGAGTTAAGATTATTTTAATCATCTGCTGTTGCCAATGTCAAGAATATACAATAATTCTGAATTAATGTAGTAGTTTTTCTTTGAGGATCTAATTCAGTCTGTCTTCTACCACCGCTTATTTTTTAAGTCCATTATACATTGTTACAGGGGGGGATTATCTGTTCCCTAGAACCATGTGGTTTGGCTTAAATAGGTGCACTTGATCTTTATCAGAACTGAAAGGACCTCAAAGTGGAGCAGCAAAATCAATAGTCGCAGAGTGCTGTTACTGGATAGCCCATTGTGTCATTATTTTTCAGTGGCAGCACTGTGTGGAGCAGGACAGGTAGCCGTGGAGGTGAAGCACAGATGGGAGGGGCCGTCGACCAACAGAAGAGAGGGGCATTTGAGCTAAATATAGGGTGGGAAAGAAGTTTGGAGGGTTGGGATGCAGGAACAAACAGGCCTGTGTTCACTCTGTACACATGACTACTGTATGAGAAAGTCTTAGTGGATGTTTGCAACCTGGAGTTCAATGATGATTCAATGATTTTGCACCAGCAAAAATTAAGGAATCTTATTAGGAAATTAAATCAGGTCAATCATACATATTTTCTCCAGTATACCCTGCCATATTCACTGAACATTTTTGGCGATCCTGTTTTTATCAGGGTAGTGTCTGAGGTTTTATGCCTCTGAAATATCCTAAAATGCTGGATCAGGGATCGGCGAGTACGTAAATCTATGCACCGATCCGTTAACGTTAAGTTTGACAAACGCATCAGTTAGTCGGCACCAAAAAAGTTGCACAACTGTTTAAAAATGTAAACAACAAAGCATAAATCAAACTTCTGTCTCAGTTAATCGATCGGTGGTCTGTATATCAGGGAACCTCTGAGGACGGCAAGGCGAGAAAATAATAAAATCACACCATGTCAACTGGTTTTCCATTGTCCTTTGGCTTTGACAGGCAGATAGTGCTCTACAGTTTCTGAGCCAGGAGGAGCAGGAGTGCCTCCAGTTCTTCGAGGAGACGATCGACTCGTTGGAGGAGAGTCTGGAGGAGAATGACCGGAGACTCGGGCACGTGAAGCCCCTCACAAGCGGGAGCCGTCCTGTCGAAGAGGTCGATGGACCCGCAACCTCGAGTCCCAAACCAGGGGTCATTGTGACCTCCCCTCTGGCCCTGGCCAGACCTCCCAGTCCTAAAGACCAGGATATCATAGACCTGGTCCGGCCAGAACCAGACTTGGTGCAGACCAGAGAGCCGATCTTCAGTCCCACCAGTCCAGGTAGCGTACAACAGTTGGTTCTTGGATGCAGAGTTGCAGACAGGATTCTGGAAATACCTAGTCTTTCCCGGATTTTCACTTTGCAATTTGTTTCTCCCAGATTTTCAGAGTATGGTGCCGACCCCTGAAAGCCACTTCGAGATAAAGCCAAGACGTGACAGCTTGCCTTCAGAGTACAACCCTCCGCTACCAAGTGGCAGCTATGGGCCGACGGACAGCCACTCCTACCACCCTCCAGGCTGTATCCCCACCCCAGTCCTGATTGCCCAGAAGATAGCTGAGAACCAGGCAGGTGGAACCTCTAACATCCTGCCCTCCTCACTCCTACGTCGTTCCAGCCTGGAGTCCGAAAAGCCACCGAGCTATAGCACCGATCCTCCCGTTAAACAGGGTCCTCCTACCTCTGCTAAACCTACCCGCTTTCCTCCAAACATCAGTGTGATCCTCGGCAGCAGTCAGCACCAGAACCAGTCGCTGGCTAATGTGAACATCCACGAGAGACGGGCGCAGATGCTGGCAAATCTAACGGGGTCACATCCTCTGCTGCAGGAAGATCCTCAGCTGGCTGCGGAGAAAGGTCGAAATGTTCCCACACGCAGCATTTCCTTCAAGGACCCCTCACCGGACAAATCCAGGATGGAGGCCCTAACTAAACTGGGCCTGACCAGGAATCGAGCCATGTCCGGGGGTATGACGCTCCTCGTCACCCCTGACAAGTCCTCTCTGGAGCCTCTACCAGGTGCAGAAACAAGTCCCAAACCTCTGGAGGTCAGTGTTCCTTCACCAACAGAAACAAGCAACAAGTTGCCAGAAGCCAATGTTACAACACCACGTCCGAGCCAGATTAATATTGAAAGAAAACCCGAGATCCTGCGGACAGATTCCAACAGAAACAATGAGGACAGAAACCTCCAACCGAGCCCCTCACCTCCAGCAGTCACACAGAGCAGCTACTATCCACCTCCTTCAGAAAGCAAAGCCTCAATCTCCCCTCCGCCGGAGGTCACCTCGCTGGGATTTAACAACTATGGAGGGAAATCTATTGCGATCAACCCATCTCTGTCCTCCAGGAGTGAACCTGCAACCTCACCAACGACCCATGAACCCCAAACCCTCCCACCTGCGCTGGCTAACCCCAGTGAGTTCAACCCCTATGGTGGAAAATCCAAAGTCATGACCCCTGCTCCTGTAGCCGTGACCAGGAGCGACCTTCCCGACATCCTCAGCTCCCATATCGACAAAAGTCAACCCTTGCCCGCCAAATTAGAGCCACAACCGACTGAGTTTAACAGTTACGGAGGAAAGAGCCGAACCATCAACCCCTCCGCCGGGGTAAATCGCCCTTCAAACACTCAAGCAAAGAGTTTCAAAGCTCCAGCTCCGACCCCTGCTCCGAGACCTCCTCGGCACTCCTACCACGGCGTTAGTAATCCCCAGCATGCCTTGTCTTCTGAACACAAAAAGAGGTCCGGCTCCATGTTTCGTCCCCAGAGCATCACGGTGCAGTTTTCTGGACGTGGGGCGACAGACGATTCACGCAGGGAGGCCTTGAGGAAACTGGGGCTGCTGAAAGACTCTTGATAAACTCTTTTCTGCAGGCTCCACCTGTTGAGCCTGAATCTCTGGTGTGTACCTGCTGGTGGAGGTGGTATGTAGAAGTTTCTCCATTTAGATGAGGTGTGGTTGGACAGAGACCTACTTTTACAAAGGAATGGAGCCAGATCCTTCGATAGACGCACCGCCAGTTCTCACTTCCTGGCCATAAAATAACAAGTATGTCACAGTGCAGCTGCTGCACACATGACACTGTTTCAGTGACAAAAAAGTCTTGACAGATGAACTGCGAACTACTTTACGTTGCCTCTGATCCAAGACATTGTATACCTCTGCACAAGATATTTTGGAACAAGCTGACGCTCTCTTACTGCGGAAGACATTTGGTCTCCCATCCTATCTTTTCTTTGCCACAAATGAGGCTGGATTTTTAAACCTGGGCCTCATTTCTTAAAAACATCTTAATATTTTTTTTATTTTCAACAAATCCATGAAAATACCAAAAACAACAATGTTCTTAGTTAGTCCCTCACTACCTTCTGACTTCCCTACCTTGTCTGTGGAGCAGCTGGGCATTGTAGTTTTTTTTTTAGTGTATTTATTGGGGACTATTTTCAGCGGTGGATTAACACACGTCATCATTATTATTAACCAGGCAAAGTGAGCAACTGTCCCTGCGCCCACGACCCTCCTACGTCCCCAAAATGCCCTCTAGGTACGTTATGTGGCAGTTAATTTGTGGTAAATTTATTGACTTCAATTAGCTTCTTAAAGGGGCAGAAAACAATTCTAGAGAAAGATCGGTGACTGCTGGGTCTCATTCCCAGGCCCTCAAATTGGATTCGACACTTTGGACTGGTGGCTCGAAGATGGTTATTATTTGAGTCTAATTTGCAGATGAATGTTTTGGGAGCAAAACTCAACAATCAACCATCTTAACGCCCTTTGATTGGCTAGTCTTCCCTCATGAGATAGATTTTGGAAAGCTAGAAAACAGAGCCAAGAGGAGGAGCAGAAGTCTAGTTTCTCTCAGACCACTTGAATTACAATATGTTTATAGGTTATTATGGAACTTTTGCCCAACTTTGCCAATGTTTTAGCTGCATGAAGGTACGGAGAAAGAACAAAACTAGGACAAAATGTACATAAGTGGCTAATAATTAAGGTATAAAAATACCAAAATCTTGAGTGTTGTGCTCTCGACACATACTCAGAAAAGATAAAGTTAAGTTATATTATTTGTTTTACGGTGTCGCTTTCCTTCTAGCAGCTGTCAGCAAAGTGAAACTTATGTTCGTAGACGGGCTGTGAAGTCTTTATCACCCCTGTTACATGGGAACCTTTTTTTTGTTTTCACTGGTTTGTTTACCGACTTTGGGCATTTTATTCAGCGGTGAGTTTGTGTGTGTTTTTCTGTCAGCACTTCGGTTGAAAGTACTTTTTCTTTCTCTCGAGAGCAATTTTATCGCCTCTGAAATGACAAAAACTATGCGGTAAAAAGCTGTCAGTGCTTGTTTTATTTATAATAATCTCCACTGTTTCCATTAAACGTCCTGGAGGAACAATAGTGCACAAGTTGAAGTGAAAAGAGCCTGCAGGTTTTTCTTGAAAGATGTAAATCTGAGCTGAGCCGGAGGATATTTTTACTCCACGGACAAACCTCCCACACCAAACCACAGACTGTGGAATGGGCTCTGTGGGCTGGTCTTTTTCTTTTTTTTTTTTTTTTTACTACGCAGAGGGAATACTTAAAAACTGGCCTTTAGGGATGGGCGAGCACATGGCATTGTACAAAACACAAGCACTAAAACCACAGAGTCTAGAAATACATCCTGTGTTACTGATGTGTTCTCATTCCTTTCGAGCTGTTGTCGATTATTTTGCAAGTGTGTTATTTAACTGTTGTAGCAGCATAAAGTGTGTGTGCGTGTGTGTGTGTGTGCGTCTGTGTGTGTAAGTTTACTGTGTTTTATCCAGACTCCGGCCTCTGTAGTTCACCTACAGTAACTTTTGAAGTGTATTTTGCGTCACACAGAATATTTGTGTGAATATTTTTTTGTTTACGGACTCCGGTTCCTCTGTAGTTCAGCTACAGTCATTTTGAAGTATCTAATGGTGCGTACATACAGTTTATAACTACTTCCTGTACATCACAGCCTACTTTATGAGGAAATGTTTCTGCACAAATCTGCACAGATCAAAAAAAGTGCCTCCATGTGTGGTAAATGGGAATATTAGTGGCCGTGTAAAGAGCTGCTGCTTTCTGACTTTTGAAATGTCCATGTTGTATAAACTCTGCTTATCTAATATATCTAATGTTGAATGTCTGTCGATCATTAAACAGAAAAAAATGTAACTGCCGTCTAATTGTTTTTCTTTGATTGACTCTGGAATGTGAAGAATGAGCAGGTGCTGATCAATGATTGGCGACGTCTGTGCAATATTTCACCTGAGCGGAAACTTACAGGACGTTTTAAGGCGGAGACGTGGTTTTAAAGGGCAACACTAATTTTACACATCAGTGAGATCAGGTAACTTGTGGCATGTCTCTGAACAGCCAGCTGGTTAGCTTAGCTTAGCATAAAGACTAGAAACAGGGGGAAACAATTACCCTGGCTAGTGTTGCTATCTTAGTAACTTTCTCACATAATTTAGAAACTTTTTAGGCCAACTTAGCCACTTTACTTTTAACTAGCAGAGGTCACTCTGGAGGGTGCTGATCCCCGGCAGGCAACAGATGGTGAAGCACCTACTGCAATGTCACCACAACGCCAGATGCAAGCAGCTTTTTATGATAAGTGTCTTATTTCTTTAACTTCAGTTGATAATTTGGCAGGTTTTTCTTGCAAAGGACAAAATCATAGACTGACTTTTTAGCCAGCTAGCAAACAAGACTGTTTTTTAAGGAATACAGAGCAGCCAAAAATTAGCGGTTTACTCCCCTTTAGTGAGTTTTAGAGGTGGTATGGTTGTGAAATTCTAGAGTCAGTGTTTGGTTTGTCTGTTCTGGGCTACTGTAGAATCATGGCTCCCTCTGTAGATACAAAGGGCTCATTCTAAGGTTAAAAAAAAAAATCACAGCTCTTATTTTCAGGTGATTATAACACTGATGAAAACATATTATATTACATTTCTGCCATATTCTGACAATAAATCCCCCTAAATCTGAGTGTGCAGCCCAGCAGGCAGGTTTCACTCAGCTCTTGTTTTAAACTTGTAACAAGGTTTTATACGTTTTTGTTTTTCTGACCTTCACCATATTTCACGTTGGACCAATTTGTGTGTTGCACAGCAGCAGCAGCACAGAAGCAAACTGTCTGGACTGCAGACGGTTACATAAGACTTCAACACAGAGGCTTTCTTTCCTGAAGAGTGCTGCTCGACGAGTGTGTGTGAGAGTGTGTGTGAGGGCATCTGTGGGTGTGTCAGAGGATGTCTGACATTCTGCTTTATCATTGTTTCTCTTAATGAGTGTGCACGTATCTTGGGTCTGTCTCTTAGTTTATATTGTGCTGCCAAGGTTAATGAAGGCAACACGTGAACTTCATCCATGACGATCTCAGAACCCGTCGATTATCGTCTGATTCAGGGGCAAATTTAGTCATTTTGGATCGTGGGGCCCTCAACATCTCTCGTTAACCTCCCTTTTCAATCTTTGAATCAATAATAAGTCATGAAATTAAACTTTTATTGATGATTTTAGGACTCAGGAAAATGGTTCGGCAGTGGATACTTCTGTATCTCTTGCCAGACGGCAGCAGGGGCAACAGGCTGTGGTTGGGGTAGTTATTGTCTTTTAGTAACCTGTGCTAGTCTTTGTTTACAGTCTGATTAACAACTGGAATCAAGAGACAACATCTTAAAGTTGTTGTTAGATGACAGCTGATGGGTTCTGAGGTTGCATTTAACACCCATGTGTTTTTTTCTGCATGCAACCAAACCAAAAGTGAAATGGTTTTAATTGAAAATGGCCAAAATATTGAAATATTAACCATTATTCACTTTTGCCTCAATGAGTTTACTCAGTTTTTGAAATATAAATTTTTGGGGTGTTTCTAAAAACTCAAAGATTTAAGTTTATCTAAAGAACATAAGAAAATTACCTCAACTAAAGATCAGTAGTTGGTAAAACTTCTTTACTTATGTAATATATAAACTTTAAGAAAAAATCCATTTCAGTCAGTGTATAGATTCTGCATTCATATATCTATTTATAGATTAAAGTTAAATCACTTTTTGTGACTGAAGACTTTCTAGCTTAAAAAAGGAACCACAGGCGCCCATATGAACACTGAAACAGGTTTTGATTTCTAATTCAGAACATTATTGAAAAGTCTGAAATACAGTTTTGCACACACTGACTGTAACTGTAACTTACGTCCAGGATGTCCTTCAGGATGTCCGGTAATAACAAGCGGAGTGATTACAGCCAACAGAACCTGTTTCAGTGTACACATGAGAGGCTGATTAATGTTTGAAGACAGACCGGAAAACTGTGAACTTTTCCTTTAAGGGGAACTTTTCACATACATGTTGCACAGAGGGTGGTATGTGGGTGGTCATGAGAGGCCCCCTAACAGGTTAATTCAGCCATAGTAAGCGCTGCTGTACATATGCAGCGTTTAGAGGAGCGACGGGGCAGGAAATGAGGAAATACTTATGTTTGCTGCCTTGTAATTAGACCTCGACAAACAGGCGCACCCTCTCGAAACACGCAAACGCCACAAACGCACGACGACCTCATTCAAAGACAAAGAGCGACAGATAATCTCCAGACATTTATTGTGATCATTTCTGTCTGTCATGAGCTGTTATCTTTTTATTTATTTTTCTTCTGCTCGCAGGAAAAGAACAACAGTTTTGAATCTAGACACGAACAAACTGCTGGACGCTTTACTACAACAGAGTGAGACAAGTGCAGAAAAAGGCCCATGCAGCAGAATACACAGTATATTTATCCACCTAAAGGCTCAACAGATAAAATTTATCTAAAATAATAAAGTCACTGTCATCACTGAGGAAGACTCTCAGGCACACGGTTATCCATCTGTCCAAAAAATTAAAAAAAAAAAGTTACACTTCACAAATCCAAATCAAAGCAAGCTGATTATTGTCCAAACTAACTCTCAGAGGCTCCCGATTCTGAATAAAAAAACAAAACAAACATCTAGCAGGACAGAAGTTGGAGAAAATGAAGAATATGTACACTCAGGTGTCCATCAGTGATCAGGTCACGTCGTCTCCGGATCGTCATCGACATCGAGAAGCGTCTGATGGCGTGAGACTCTTGTTCCGGTGGCGTGTGTTGATTCAGAGTCACTGCTGGTTTTTACTTTGTGGACGATTAACTTATCAACACGTAAACTCAAATAACAGCCTCAGAAGATCGTCTGTTTTCTCTAAAATTATTATTATAATTATTATATTAGCGCCAAATCAGGTTTGTTTCATCCTAAAGAAATAAATCAAAACTCCACTTTCTCCCAATGTTCAAAAATGAAGCCAAAAAATATCCCAGATATGAGCGCTGCCATCCTGCGATACTGACGTCATTTGGAGTCTGCGCAGCAGTCGGAGCCGCGGTAGCGAGGTCCCGCCCACACAGAGCTCAGCTGTCAATCATAACATGAAACCCCTCCTTTTATAGCATCAAGTAACTACTTAAAACCAAACTTTTTTTCCCACTTCGGTCCATTTCCCATCTGCTAACATGGAGGGGGGTGGGGTTTATGTCCTAGCTATACTGCAGCCAGCCACCAGGGGGCCTTTAAGATGTTTTGGCATCACTTTTGGGGAGCTCTCATGTTGTCCTTACGTAAAAGTAAATATTTTGATGTCCAGTTCATTCCCATGAAGGCATTAGCTGGTGCTAAACCAAGCTAACCCTTAATAAGGAGCCAACGTTACAACCAGCGCGTTTTTGGTGTTAGCAATACTTTACGATGCGTTATTAGCTACAGTTATTGATGTTGTCTGAGGGGGCTGGGTATCGATTCATTTCCCAGTGGTCTTGATTTGATTCAATTCAATGTTGGTTCCAGATATTTACGTTACAGCACCAATTTTGCTTGGAAATGAAAGATTTTCAGAAAACTAATGTAAATTGTACGTGTAACGCTCTAACCTGGTGCATCATTAAAAATATTAAAGTTTAAGTAGTTGCATTAATCATGTACTTTTTTATTAAACATGACCTGACCAACACACTAAAATTAGCAAAATCTTGCGCCACGAGATCGAAAGGTCACGAAAGGTTGGTCACGTGAGACCGACAGGGTTTAAACTGCAGGCTGAACCACACATCCGCGGGAGAAAAGACATGTCAAAAGATCGATTTTGGGATTTTATGAATCGATATCAGACCTTTGAAAGGAAAATTTGAATTGGTTAATCGATTTTTTTTAACCGAGCCCTTTTGTTTGATAGAAATAGCGTTTCTTCAAATAAAGGAGAAGATCTAAAGAGCTGACATTAATTAAAGACAGTGCTCTAATGTTACAGATATCGAGCTTCATCTCTCTTATCTTCTACTCGTTTCTTGTAAAACGCCCGGTTTAAACCAGTTTATTAACCAGTGAGAACTCTTCCTCACTGTTGTGACCCTGTGCCAAACGAAACTGTTCTTTCTTGGAGAATTCTTAGGACCTGTAAAATAACGTTAAACCAGATTATTATATAGTAATACGGGTTATATCAAATATAGTATAAGTACTGAAGACCAGCAGCCGACTCTGAGTCAACACATGCCTCTGGAACAACAGTGACGCACCATCAGACACTTTTCAGCTGCTTTAAACACGCGAGTCGTCTTCACGTCTTCCTCTTCAGTTCACAAACAGGTGTTTAAACCTCCCGCCGTCCCGCCCTTCGTCTCCGTCTCAGCGTTGCCTCGACGACCGTGTGCAGATTCAGAGGAAGTCAGACCGAACAGACGTGTTCAAAAACAACAAAACAAAATATCCATAATCCTTTGCTAGTCTCATGTGAATTTTGTCCACTCGCAGGTTTTTAACTCCTAAATACGAGTCACTTTGTCCTCAGTGGGAGGTGATGCGTTCATCCCGCCTTCCTGTCTGTCTCGCCATCAGTCGGCCGGTCGGGTGTTTGATTTTCTCTCAGGCAACAGACAAAAAAGAAAGAGAGCCATCTCTCTGACCCCTGACCTCTGACCCCGGCTCCTCCTCGGGCTCGAGGCCCCTCGGCGAGGGTTAAGAGTGTGTGTTCAGGTCAGGGGTCTGGTCTGTCCCCGGCTGCAGTGGGCGTCTGGAGGACGTCGCTTCCCCCATTCGGACCGGTTTTCCCCTCCGATCTTCTCTTCTTCTTTCTCGCTCTCTCACTCTCTTGCTGGTTCATTCGCTCTCTTGCTCGCTCGCTCGTTCAGCCTGGGCCCAGACTCCGATCAGCGTCTCCTGGAGGACAGAGAGGACATTTACTGTAGACGAGCTGAGCAACAGCGACACTAATCAGGCCTGAAACCAGTCTGGGACGAGGATAAAGTTCAAGTTTGAACTTTTCTTGAGGACCGAACTTCAACACTTTTACGGTCATTCAGCATCAAAATTTCAACGCCTGAGTAAATCTCTTCAGCGTCAATGAACCAATAAGCATGCAGCATGCTTGTGCAAAGTGATTGGTTGTCTAATGTCATGTGTCGTAGAGGTGTGCAGGCGTGTGTGTGTCTGCGTATTCTGATAAGACAGAACTTCATTAATCTCCAAGGAAATTCTTGTGCCTGATCGCTCCAAAATTACAACAATAGAGCAACAAATAAGTGAAATATAAACAAAATACAAAGTTCCATTTTATGAGGCTCATTGCCAATTGCACGATTCAATACATGCAAAAAGGAAAAATAATACAGAAAGTTGGTTATGTGATTAAAACAATGTGCATTTGGCTGCATTATAAACTGATAAACCAGCTTCTGCTC
>JAJHUR010100899.1:0-15823 GCA_027495735.1 Lutjanus campechanus | reverse complement strand
GAGCGGCTTCAGCGCGCAGAATAAAATCATATTTTTCTGCTCTGCTGCCATTAACACCCAGACAGAGATTTACTGCAGAGAAAAAAGGCTTTAATTATGTTTTTTATTGGCGCTACGTGGCCTGTAGAGCCGCACATGCTGTATTACAGTCCCCTTTATTGTCAAGATGCACAAACGATCCACATTATCTTTTATTATTATTATTATTATTATTATTATTATTATTATTATTATTATTATCATTATTATTATTATTATTATTATTGTCATTTTAGCAGTGCTATAGTTTAAAACAATTTAAAATAGGCTACTGGGCTGGCGTTTGTCCATCGTATATTTATATTATTGTAAGAATTTAAACAGATGATGACTTTAGAGTTTTACATATATTGTGCTGTTTGATGTATTTTTATAATAACAGATAGGCTAGTTGTTTGTGTTTTAATTGTGGTTGTTAATTTATTTTAGTTTTTTAAATTGTTTTTTATTTACTTAATTTTAATTTTTATGTTCTTATTGTATTTTTTTATAGCTTTAAAAAAAAATATGTTAAACTATATTTTGTATTTTATGTTTTTGTTTTTTTATGTTTTTTCTTATGTCATCAAAATCGTCAAACTTTCAGAAAATGTAAATACAAGTTACTTTTTTTAGCTGAATTTCCTGCTGTTGTCTTATTATTGCGTTATTGCTGCGTTAATTATTATTTTTGATGAATTTATTTTTGCACGATGAAACAGGGCAGCAGAAAGACCAAATAAAAATTAAATCAGGTTACTTTTTTCTTTTTTTTTTTTAGCAAAATGGCACAAAAACCGACGCTGCTGTCACCAGGATCCCCACGGTGATCACCATAAACCCACCAGTTTATGAAAAGCCTTATTTCCAGAGATGGATTCAATGATTCCTCCAACGCTCCACTGCTTTAATCCTCTGCGCCAGTCTGATACAACTTCTCATGATTTACAACATGAATTCAGGCCATGAGGACGCGCGCCAGGATGAAAAATGCGAGAAGTCTGTTGTGCAATTTAACAGGTTTCGTTTACATCCATGCAAAAAAAAGAAAAAAAAAAGGAAAGGAAAAGAGAGAGACCCTCCCACGGCTACTACTGCCAGAGCTGGGAGCCTTTGGCAACATGTTTAGCTGTTTAAAGCTGCACGGGGCCGTTTTTTTTCTCCTCCAGTTTCAAGCTGAGAAGCGAAGAGAAAAACAAGAGACGGAGAGAAACATTTAAAATGCTGCTCTGCCCATCAGGATAGATGATAGTCCATTTGATTTACGGCCTTTTATAGGAAACAGAGCAGGCTAAATCTGGATAGAGTGTGTGTGTGTGTGTGTGTGTGTGTGTGTGTGTGTGTGTGTGTGTGTGTGTGTGTGTGTGTGTATCTGTGCTGATCAATACAGTGGAAAGATATAAGCTGCCTGCGAAATAATTACAGCGACACAAAGCTGAGAGAAATTAAACGAGAGGCCCTCGGTGACTATGAGTAGAATTGATAAGCCTATTTACACTGTATCTTTTTGCAGTTGACATATCGTCCCCCACTATTTAATAATTCATCAGGTAGAAAGGACGGAATAGTGAATTTTTAATGCGTGGAGGGGAGGTGGAGGGGTGAGGAGGGCGCGCAAATCCATGATGTTCTTCATTTTCATCTTCATAACGATGAGGTCATGAGAAAAAAAAAGGGTCTAGACCAGAGGAAGTGTGCACCCCCTCCGAAAACTACACGAAGAACACAGAGAATAAAAGAACAGCAGAACTCGAGGAATATTCTTGAAAATTAGACTTCATCTTAATCTATGCTTTCATAATGCCATCTCTCTTTATAGAACATCTGCAGCTGCTTATACTGGCCGATTATTACTTATGTTCATCAATGTGCATTATTATTCCCGCAAAAAACACTTTTTGTCTCTGAAGCTACAAAAGCCTGACTTTGATTTAAAAAGAACGCATGAATATGTGTTTTTACAGATAAGAAACAAAAGATTATGAATAATAAGAGTGAAATAAAAACTGTAAGTGTGTGACGGTGTTTGAAGCTGAAACAAATCACGTGAACAAGGAACTATGACAGATAAACTGGTATTATGTAACGCAGATTATTTGCATATACGGACAAAAGCATATTTACCGCAAAGATGCATCTTAGCGTCTCAAATTCAGTTTATTTTAAATGATAATTTGGGTATTTGTCATGTTTTTGTTCCTCATTGATTTAAAAAGAAAACGTGATTGTTTATTTTTATACTTTTGACACAAAAGCATTATGAATAATAAGAGTGCATTACAAATATTGCAAATATATGACGGTGTGTGAAGCTGAAACAAAACCTCATCATGTCAGCAAGGACCTGCAACAATTAAACTAAGATTATGTAACTGTAACTGCACTACAACAGTAAAACAAGAGTTGCTTGTGAAAAAGTAAAAAATACATCCTAGTTTCTCTTAAAAGAATGAATTACTTATTTGTCATGTTTTTGTTTTTATTATCTTTTCCAAAAAAAGGAAGAAAAGCAAGTTTCACGGTTACTCAATTAAAAAAAATAATCTCCAGGTCTAAATATAGAGTCTGAAAAGTTGCCACTCCTGTTTTATTATTGCGTTATTGCCGCGTCATGGCATTTACTAGTTAGTATTCTTGATTTGTCTGTTTTGCACAATGAAAACAGAGCAGCAGAAATACAAAATAAAAGAAAGAAAAGAAGCAAACTGTGCAGAGTGTAAAAAGAGAGGCTTAGTGAAGAAAACTCACTTCAATACGCATTACGCAGACGCAAAACTTTCCTCTTGCAGCAGGGCAATACAAAATAAAATATCAGTTGCTAATTTTTGTTTTTCCTCCAAATTCACAAAAGAAATGGAGCATTTTAATTAATGTCAGAGAAAGACCTCAGTCTGGGCTCTATGAATGCAATAAATGTGAAATAAATTTAGAGTTTATTATAACTGATGATTCATTTTTTGAGAGCAGCACATAACTGAAGCGTTGCATTCAGGTAATATGTATCTCTAAATTAGAATAGAAATGCTGTTACATTAGTCGTAATGGTAAACACTTTGAATAATAATAATAATAATAATAATAATAATAATAATAATTATAATAAGGTCTAACCTCTTATTATCCCCTGTTATAATAGATTTTACTCTGCCATGCGTTATTACTATTATGACCCATCTTCCGGGTTTCTCAATTGGCTCACAGTCTACGAAAAAAAAAAAATCATTCATCCTCATGAAAAGACGCGGAACGTCGTTATCCGTCATCCGCTGTAAATGGAGAGTGATGGTCCAATACTGATTCATCAGCATGTCCATGTCAATTTCTGCTCTCGTTTATCAGACTGCCCTTCCAGCATAATAAAACTGACTGTGTGTGTGCATATAAAGCCTAAATACGATTCGTTATAGATTAAGATAAAACCAGCTCCACTTTGTCGAGCTATTAGGCCCGAATCAGCTGTTTTGGGCCTGTGTTGTTGTTGTTGTTTTTTTTTTGTTTTTGTTTTTTTTTACACAAATGTCAGAAAATCCACAGCTCGCACCGCCCGGGTCTTTAGGCTCATTAATTGGGGTGTGGAAGCAGGTGAAGGTGCGTGAAGGTAGATTATATAAACATCTGTCCTACAGCTGTTTTAACACAAATCAGACTGTTGCAGAATGATGAGGAAGAAACTCTTTTTTTTTACCTGTTAATCTGTCCTTGGCAAACCTCCTACTGCTCTCCATCCACGGGAAGGTGAAGTTTGCCGCATTCCCCATCCCCATCCCGGGCACCGAGGGGATGCTGGCTCCGATGCCCGGCGGATGCGTCGCAGGGGGCGGGTGCGGCGCAGCGGCAGCCGCGGGCGGAGGCGGCATGGGTCTGTGCGCGGGCACCCGGATCACCCCGCCTGCGCCGCCCGAGTTAACGTTAACGTTCATGTTCATGCTGACGTTCATGTTCATGTTGACGTTGTAGGAGCCGGCCAGACCCGCCGCCGCCGCCGCCATGGAGCAGGCCGGGTTGTAGACGCTGTTGTAGCCGTTGCTGTAGACGTTGGAGGCCAGCGCGTAATCCGGGTCGCCGGTCCGGTTGGGCAGCATGCAGCCGCTGGACTGGTCCGAGCTGTTGAGGATCTGGTCGATGCCGAAGCTGATGGGCTCATGCTGCTGCTGGTGCGTCTGGTTCACCTCCTCGATCCCGGTGTGCTCCATAGTTTTTTTTGTGTGTTTTTCTCGGTGATGTGTTTGTCAGTTTGTTCTATCAGTTGTCATGTAGTAAGTCGCGCCTTGGGGGATGAAATGTTTGTATGTGTGCTGCAGTTTTTTTGCTTTCAAGCATCGACACAGGCCCGTTCTACTCCCAGGAAAGCAACAACGTGTCCAGCGCTATCCAAAATCTTGCCATTATTTTTGTCCAGCAGCGGGATCGGGTGTTCCCTAAATTAAATGCCTATCCATCGGGCTAAGGAGAAGCGTATCCATCTTTAACAGCGTGTTCTTTCCCAGTGAACTACACACAGGTCAGCCTAACGACAAGAAAAGCAACCAAAAAAAAAAAAAGATGCCAAATGGTTATCCTGAGTACTTACAGGCAGAAATCCGTGATTTTTTTGGGAGGGCAGCAGTTCTCTGGAGAGGCTTGACGCGCTTTGTTCGCCTACTCTGGCAGAAACGATCCATACGCAGAGATCACGGTGGGGTACCCAAGCTCGTCGCATCAAAATAAAGCAAAACAACAAACCCAAAGCGGAGAAAACGCAGCGCTGACCTCGATATTAATTGGAGGTGAGAGCGAAAGATGGCTCTGTTGTGCTGAATGGTGGAGCGCGTTTCAGCAGGTGAGACAACCCTCTGCGTAAAAGCTGCCATTCGGTCATCCAGCCAAACCTCCCTCCCTCCCTCCTTCCCTCCTC
This sequence comes from Lutjanus campechanus, assembly GCA_027495735.1. Lineage (NCBI taxonomy): Eukaryota > Metazoa > Chordata > Actinopteri > Lutjaniformes > Lutjanidae > Lutjanus > Lutjanus campechanus. The sequence goes on along the minus strand of JAJHUR010100899.1, from coordinate 10,911 downwards.
CTCCTCCTCCTCCCTTTCAGCAGGGCAGTTGTTTTGCTCGCATGTCTTAAAGAAGCCGCAGCTTTCCTTATTTTCTGCAGCTTTTCTCGTATTAAACGGGAGGTTTTGTGCCTTTTAGTGGCGCTGAGTGCTCGGGTCAAGCGGTTTCCAAACAGTTGCGCGTCAATGCGCGTCTACATGTTCAAAAATACTGAAGTTGATCGTTTCATTCATTCATTCAAGAGCAATCATTGAAACCACACAGCCAGAAAAAGGAAAAGGTCTCTCCTCATGTCAAAAAACATACATTTTAAAAAAGAAAAAAGGGGAATTTTTAGATTTTCTCCCTATTATCGTTATTTTTTGCAATTTTTATGGTGGGATTTTGTGAGTCTGTCATGTAAATGTTCAGTTGATTTTGACATTTACGTCTCCATCTTTATTCTAGGTTTGCCCTTTTGTTGATATTTCATCAAAATATTAAATTCTAAGCCCAAAGTGCAGCATTCGATGGTCTTCTTGGCCCCTAAAGAGTCCTCTTTCTTTCTTTCTTTCTTTCTTTCTTTCTTTCTGACACCTGAGAAGGCCCCTTCTGTTGGACATGATTTGATACAGAACTTGACAGCAGTTCTGCAGCAGTGAAACATGGGTGTTTTTCTTTCGTGCCCGTTCACTGTCTGCGCAATTAAAACCAGCCACACATTTTGCCCACGGACCCACATAACTCGTCCAAGGACCCCCTGATCTCCCCGTTACCCCAGTTTAGGCAACACCAAAAACTCGGATCAACGAGCGCTGGGCGAATAGTTGCAGATCGTGCTGGAGAATGAGCCTACAAGAGGCAACTAATACTATTCGCTTGTGAAAGACTGAGGAAATAATCTGTTGCACTTCACTGTGTGGAACAATGAAGCCATAAATCCGCTGATGTTGAAGGGAAGCGTGCAGAGTATGAGGCCTGATTTAAATGCACTGATAGGCCCATTCCAACTTACATTATGACAGTAATGAAATGTAAAGCAGCCATAATATTCACTCTGTATGGAAGCACCATATAGACCCAGGAGTAAAATAATGAAACTAAAAGAAAGGATAGATAGATAGATAGATAGATAGATAGATAGATAGATAGATAGATAGATAGATAGATAGTGTTTATACAGTTCTCCCTTATTCTTAATTATTTTTTTAAATTAAGATCCACAGTTTTCTATTCTATTCTTAGCAATTCTACACCTTGTTTGTATAAATACATATATTTCTAAGGAAAAAACACAATTCTTTTGTTTGTCTACATTTTTTTGCGTTTTTATTTCACATTTACTTTGGCAATATGCATGCTTTTGTCTTTGTTTTGATGTTTTGACACTTGCTTTGGCAATGTAAAGATCTGTTTCCCATGTCAATAAAGCTCTTTTGAACTGAACTAGATAGATAGATAGATAGATAGATAGATAGATAGATAGATAGATAGATAGATATAATTAAACAAATAAATAGCAGCTGGAGTCAGATCATCATGAAGCCAAATGTGAGACGCCGGCGTTGCTGATTTGCACAAATTATTTAACCTTTCTCCGCCCGGAGCGACGGCGCGGATCGCCGGGGTCTCAATTCAATAAAAATGAAAAATGGCTCATAATAAAAGCGCGACACGGGGAAAAACGAATTTAATATATCACCGTTTTATTACGCACTTATTTCACTTTCCGTGCGAATAAAGATATCTCTCAACTGCACAAGGTGGCTAGAGGGAAGCATAAAAATCAATTGTGTGAATTCGAGGCCATATCAATAACGGTGCGGGGACGAGAGCAGTGCGAGTGGAGCTGCTATTAGGCCTGTTTATATTTGCGCGTTACAATAAAATGAATAGGGACGAGAGGATGCACTGCGCCTCTGATCAGCTTACTGACAAGGTAATTGGCCGTTTATGCAAAAGCAGGAAGATGTATGTGGCGGAAGGTGGAAAATAATGTTGGAGAGGCTGGTTGGGGCAACACATCTCTGCCTGATGGTGATGTCAGCAGCAGGGATGGGATGTCTGACTGTGCGTCGCCTCTGCTGCCACAAAACAAGCTGCTTTTACGCACAAACAACAACACAGGGGGTCACAAACTTTATCTTGTCCTGCATCCACACTAGACCTTTTCACAGCATGAAGGTGTCACCAATGATGCTAATTATGGCTCCGTCCCATTCAACAGTAATGATGCCCGACCAATACTGGATTTTGGGGGCTGATGCCAGTACCGAAATAAGAAATATCTTTTTCATCTTTATAATATAAAGGAAGTAATATAACTAAACAGACATTTTAAAAAAGAAATATCCTTCAAAAGTGTTAACACTCGTGACAAAGATATGTAATGGAGAGAGGATATTTTATACTTTAAAGGGACAGTCCACCCCAAACTCTTATGCACCTTGTTGTGAGCAGTTTGATGGAGAAACTACTTTCTGTCTACAGTAGAATCTACCAGGACTACTTTCTTTCCACAAAAAGAAAGTAGTTCCCACATGAAACTGCTCACAAGGTTGGTGAATTATCTTAAGTATCCAGATCATGATTTCTGTAAAGAGACACACCAAAAATAAGAGAAAAAAAATATTTGGGGGTGATTTTGGGATGAACTGTCCCTTTAACATAAATTTTATTGTCTAAAATGACATCTGGGCACTGAAACAGCAAACGTTCACCTATGTTTTTAATCATTATAAATAACTGTAATTAAAAAAAAAAAAAAAAAAAAAAAAAGGACATATTGCACTTACATTAAAGCTACAACAATAAGTTTTTAACTGGTTATTAAATGTCTCAATTTATTTCCAGTGTCTCTATTTGATCTATGTAGCCTAAGTCAACGAGACCAGTTGTTCTTAATCACCAGGATGGATTCTCCTTCAAATCAAATGAAACAAGCTTGTCTGGAGGAGTTTTTTGTTTACACAATTGTATTTTTTACGCAATATTTTGTGTTTATTACGGTGGAAGCACTACTGCTTTTGTCCACAGGGGGCCCCACAATCAAGAAAACATGAAAGTTCCTTGTAGCAGCTTTAAGATAAAAGGATCAAATATACATAAAATGCTGCCTCTAAAGCTAACGGATAAGAGCAATCTGCCTTATGTTTCATACAAAAAAATATTCAAGCAAATCAGATCATTTATGCCAATACTGATATAGAACAATAGGCCAATACTGGGCTGATAATATCAGTAAACCATTATATTGGTAAGTCTATTGTTTTCCAAGATATTTATTATTTGTAATAATTTTAAAATAATTTACATTAATTTTAGTGAAATATGTTCATTTTCTAACAGACAGGGTGCTTATTGGACCAAGTGTCTGCAGTGCTGTGTAGTGCGATCAGCCATGATAAAATCTTTTATGCTAGCTAGCAGCACCTTGTGCCTTCTTATGACTGGCAGACTTTGCTCATGTTCATTTTAAACCAATAACCTTGAGATAAAAAATTAATGTCATTTAAATGACCTAATATACACATTTAAAGGGATCAAATAGACATATAATGTTGCCTATATAATTTCTAACTCCTAATTGTGTGTTTTTGTTCAAATCTAAACTTATTTTTTAGCCCTTGTATTAAAGGTTAAAAAAAAAGGGTAAAATACGCAGGATTTCCCAGGTCTGAGCTTTGAGTTAGTAAATCAAAATAATGAGAAAATAAGAAAATAACTGCACACATAAAACACCACCATCATTTATTTTGATACGAGCCTACACATTGTTTAATCTTTTTAATTTTCTACATAGTATGGCTTTACATATTAGTTTACATATCAGTAATGGTTTATAGTTTCAGTGCAGTGATGTCATTTTAGACAAAAAATACATTTTTTGTGGGCTGATGCCAGTGTCAACATCAGGCAGTAAAACATTCAGATACATCAATATATTGGACAATATAATCAATATTTTTCTTTGTTCAGGTGTTCATATATTGTCTTAATTTTATCATTTTCTCTTGCTTGACCATGAATATCAGAGGAGGTTTTTACTTCTTAATATTGTTTTTGGCATCTGTGCCAAAACTCCAGTACTGGTCAGGCTCTATTGCTGTACATTAGAATCAATATTATCTTTTCTCTTTTTACGTTTCGCTTTTCATATTGTATTGACTTCATTTTACTCTTTTACTACACTTTCTTCTCATTGGATGCCACATGCATCTGACTGGTATCAGATGTCTGTAAACTGATTAGAACACCAGCAGGCTGTTGGTTTTTTACTCTTCATCGGGTGACTCTGCCTTGTCCTGTTATTATTTTTAATGAAGCAGATTCCTAAACCTTTTCTGTTTTTGACAAGACCGACAAGTGTGCACGTGTCAGACCAGGCCGAGCACTTGATGGCTTCCACTCATGAAAATCATTTCCAACATGTTTGGAGTCGCTTGATTCCCTGTCATTGTTGGGTCGGCTGAAGCAGGACTCTTCCTTATAGGCCTACATTTTTTCAACCACTGAAAGATCTGTTGTGTTGGTTTATGATGCTATTTTTTTAGCGATGAAAGCAGTTAAATCAATATATCTGACACACAGTTTGTATTTTTATTAATCTGTTGCTCTGCTGTGGGTTATTTATCACATTTGACAAAACTAAGACACTTATACTTTTTAAAGATCAAGAGAAATAAAATCTTTTCAACATTCTACATTTGAATTTTTGCCATTTTCACACTTTAATTCCAAAACATTCTAAAAATGAAAAAGGACTGCATGTCCCAGATTTGTAGAATCCTATATTGGCCGACATCTGACTGAATATAACTGACATGTCACAAAGCAGGAAATTCCTGTCCTGCGTGTGCGTGAACGCGGCTCTTTGCCAACATGTTGAACACAATGGTGAACGTATAAACGTCTAATCATCGGGAGCAATATCAGAGTTCTCTTTATTGAGCCTGACAAGAGCTTACTCAACAAGACATCAAGTGTCCTGTTTCATTATTCTCAACAATTTAGGCCATTCACTGTGATTAGCTCCCATGAGCTGCAGTTGTAATGAAGCATAAGGAAATTAAAATGGTTTTAAAGGCTTATCTGGTTTCTAATGTGCAGTTTGGGACTCGTCAGACTGATATGTCACCTTTAACTCCGTGAAATTGCTATTCATGTGATCAGAAGAACAGAAATTATTACTTAATGATTCCATGTTTTTATTGATGCTACAAAGGAAAGAACTTGGGGTTTCCCATATTTTTTAGCAAACATCTTGTTTTAAAGTGACAGTTCACCCCCAGAATCAAAAATACAGATTTTTCCTCTTAGTTGCAGAGTTTTGGAGATATTATCCATAGAGATGTCTGCCTTTGCTTCAATATAATGGTACTAGATGACATCCAGCCTGTGGTGCTCAAACAGCAACGTCTCTCTCCAGAAATCATGACCCAGTTGCTCAGCATATTCCACAGACTTTGTGGTGAGCAGTTTCATGAAGAAACTTTATTTCTGCAGCAGAATCTACCAGAACTATTTTCTTTCTAATAATAATTTTTAGAAAGAAAACAATGGTTTTAAATTTTTTCAAATGAATTTTTCTGTTGGTGCTTTGAGCACCACAAGATGAGCACCATTTAGCCCCATTATAATGGAGAGAAGGCTGATATCTCCAAAAATCTGCAACTCGCAAATGTGTATTTGATTTTGGGGTGAACTTACCCTTTAAGTTTTATGTGTTTTTCACATTTTTTAAATTAGAAATCTTGTTTTAAAACAGAGCTCAAATAGAGAATTTGATCAAATGCAACTTAAACACTTTTTACATCATGTATGTCTCCACATGCACAAGAGACAATGTTCCTGGATATAATGCATATGGAGCCTTGATTCAGTGTGGCATGCATCAAATGCAAAGTCCCTCACTCACCACTGCATTCTTTATGTTTTAGAGGGTTGGGCCATTGACCACATGCAGACAAGAGCACTGGTATATTTTCATCTATGAAGCAATACTGAGTAAACCTCCAGCCTACCTCTGCACCAACTATGCTCCTCCGAGTGGTTTCTTTTTAATGAACCCCATGTACGTAAACAGATCTGGGGAAAAAATTGCGTTTTCCTTCTATGCACCATGGAACAATCTACAAAAAGATCTAGAATCAGATACACTAGTCTCCATTGAAGAATTTAAGAGGACGCAGTGATGGAGACACATGCTTATTTTTCTTGAGAGGCCACTGTTTGAATAGTTGTTGCTGCTTTATTGTGGATTTTTTTTGTATTAAAAAAAAGGTCTTTCTTGTAAAAGTGATTTTAAATCCCAGTTGGACATCCTGGATAAATAAAGGTAAAATAAATGTAATACTAAAATAAATATGTCGTATTAGCTACTTATGCTGTCTGTTTTCATGCACTAAATGCTTGTTGAAGTATCTTCATTAAGCTACTTTTGCTCTGTCTGTCTGTAGAACATCTCTCTATCTGCTGCAGCAATGACCCAGTTTTCCCTCAAGGATCATTAAAACTTTATCTAATAAGCTATAGCTGCAAAACATGAAGGGATTTAAATTATTATTATTGTTATTGTTATTATTTAAATAAAGATGCCTGACTTATTATGGGCTGCCATTGAGAAACTAGTTATAAAATAGGCCAATAGGAGGTCTACCTATAGCTTTTAAATGCAAACCTGACATGATACTGTGCAGGATTGTAATCAGCAATTTTACTAATGCAATAAAACCCCATTGCCAATTAAGGTATTACCCCCACCCCCTCTGCTACACACACACACACGCACACGCACACACACCCTCTCTCTCTCAATATGAAAGCCCCTCGCTGACTTTGCCCAAAGGCGTTGTCTATGGTTGCCGGCTGTGCGTGATGAATCGTTATCTCCAGGCCATGCTGCTCGTCTGGGTAATAAAGTACCAGCAAAGCGGAGACAAAAGGAATTTGTCACAGTTGCCTCCCCGATATATTAGCGACCTACCGGCCGGTTTAGCTTTCATCTGGGGGTCCGGGGGCCTGCACACCAAATTAAACTGAACACACAAAATAAGAGGCAGAAAAGGGAAAGTTGCGCGTGTGAAGTTAAGTAATGAGTCAGTGGAGGTTTGGTTAAAGCTTTGGAAGAGGCAGAATAAAACGGTGTAGGACTCACACATATAGCACATAATATTGCCTCCTTTGAGGAGACTTATCACTTAATGCTAGTTAAGCCTAATGAACGTACGGTAGCCAATCAGAGCTGTGGAAGTGATTAAAGCATTCAAAACAGCTTGTACAGACAATAAAACCTTGAATTTTGACATGTATTTAGACTAGATTACATAAACCTGTGCTAACAGAATTTTTTATCTTAAATTTGTTTTGTCATTTTACCCATTGAGGAGTTTGAACAGGGGAGACCTGGGCTGTTGTAACATGTGGTATATTTTCCTTCATAAACACTCGTCATTTTGTGATATAAGAAACTTATATATGTGCACTAATTACTGACATAATTGATACATTTTCACCAATAAGGACAAGACTATAATATTAAATGAATGCAGGAAGTCACTGTTACAATACCTCCTTGGTGCCCCCTCAAAGTAATCACATTATGGCTTAAGTATTTAATAATGTTACTTATAATTTATTTATTTGTTTGTATGTTTCAAATTCTTTTTACAGCAGGTATCATTTGCTTTTAAAGGGAAATACTATTTTTACTTTTGCAGGAGACTAAGCATAGTAATGTGTGAAGTATATTTTAATTATTATTTGAATTGATTAAAAGTAATTTGAAATGAGTGAATTTAGTGAAATATGTTCATTACAGAAACTAAACCTATGTCAATACAAACATGTGGCCATGTGGCTGGAACATAATGCAGTGTGATCAGCCAGGATAAAACCTTGCATGCTAGCTAGCAACACCTTTATTAGCATAGTTTGTGCCTGTTAATTTTTAGCCAATAACTCTCCGATACAATTAATGTAATTTAATTTGACAGTCATCAGATATATTTATTAAAAGGGATCAAATATACTTAAAATTCTGCCTATATAACTTGGCAATGTTATTTTTTAGCTAAAAACCTAGAAATAAAATTAATGTAAGTTGAAACTCACAGTCAACTTTAGACCCCAGAAGAAAAAAAAAGGTCAACTGAACATCTAAAAACTAACTTTCATAACTCATAAAAAAATGATGACGTGAAAAATGTCCTTTATTAAACAGCCAATTTCAGGCGTACAGCATTTTTTGTTCATATAAAATTCATTTTTCCTTTTAAGTTAAAGTGCCTCTGAATTTCTTAAAAATAAAATAAATGCAGCAGCCATGACTTAAAGCGTGTACAAATAAATCAGCAAGTCTTTGGCAAAGAATGTCTGAGTCATGTAAATACAATTGCAAGCAGTCAGTCTCCTTTCATAAAGTAAGAGGAAAATAATAAAATAAATAATTAACCATGTATTATGGTAGATATCGTCACAGTTCATTAGAATATCAAGAAATTCTTTATTGTGATATCTGATATCTTGCTACACTTATACCAAATGCTTCATATCCAGGCGCGGATATTGCATCTCACTTTTGGTGGGGTCAATAAACACGTCCCAACTGGAGCTATGATGATGGTAAAAGCTTTTAGTCTCCAGACTCACAGTGAGACACTGTGCTGCTGCCAGAGGAGTGCTGACTAAGATTACAGCATGCATGGGAATAAATGACAAAATAATAGATTTGTGCGCATTTCTGACTCTCACCCTTTCTAAATAACTTACAAAATAGTCACTATAGTCGCTTCATATATTAAATATTTTGGCAGTAAAAAAACCCATGGCTATAGGAGGTTCTATGTAGGTAGTGGACCAGACCAATGTGAATGTGAAGCACGCAATCTTTCAAAACTTTTCAAAGTTTTGCCTCTATAATGGTGTATTGTCATGATACTGAGTCTCACTAGCTAATATTGATTAGACACTGATTGGCTTATATTATCAATTATGATTATATTTATATAAGTTAAATTTTATAAGTTTTCATAAATATTATTGCTAAAGGATGGTGCAGCAATCCCTGGATATTGGTAGGGACCAAATTCTACACCCTTGTTCATATCTGATGATGATCATATCTTTTATGTGAATAATCTTATTCAACAAAGTAATGAGTAACTGTAGCTGTCATATAGTTGAAGCAGCATAAGGTGGAATTTCGAATGTAAAAACTACAAGAAAACAAATGATACTTAAGCACAGTTCTCCAGTCAATATACTTTCCACCGCTGGGCTCATGCCTCTCAGTATTATCATCCAAGGTGATTAAGCCTGTTACTGCTGTTGTTAATATTGTTAGACGATGTTTTGTGTCATTCGTTTGTGTAAAGCTTCTTTGTTATGGCTCAATGAGTTTTTTTTTCCCACAGTTCATCATGGAAAACACTTGCTTGGACTTGGTGTTCACTAATTGTTTCTGTATGGAGAAATGATGAGAGGAAAAACACTTTGACAACAAGCATAGTGTCTGTTTCTTGTTCATGTAACATGTGCAGTGGTGTACTGATGTAACAGTGCAGATCTTGATGCAAAAATCAACCTGGTTCCATCATCAGACATTTTCAAAAGGGCTATTTGCTGACAACCCAACAATATGAATGTGTGTATCAACAAAAATGCATGGTTCGACTCTTTTACATGCTGTCAACTGGTTGCACATTTTCCAAAAAAAAAAAAAAAACCTGGCAAAATGCACCCCAGACAGTAGGGGCGTCCGATAATGGATGTCTAGCCGCTAAGTTGTCCGATAACGGACACATTTAAATTGACAGCTGAAATGATCCCAGACCTGGGGAGGGGGGAAAAAAAGCTGCCTCTGCAATCAAGGATGTCGGAGATTAGTGTGACGAAGCCTGTCATCCTCCTCCCTCCCAGGCCCTGTTTGGCTCTCTGCTGCTATTAGGTTGAGTTTCAGAGGATACACCCAGAAAAAACAGGGTTCACTAGTCAGGGACGGGGGCTTGTAGCCTCGTCAGGGCCATAGACAGGAATTTAGAAATATTGAAGCCAAGAATCCACATTGCTGGAAGTCACTGATAACACTTTGCTGACTGGTCTTTTTTACTCTTTTTAATTTTTTCAATTTTCAGTCATAATTTGGTTGTGTTCTGGCAGCAAAAGCACTTGGCTAGGCTTAGGAAAAGATCATGGTTTCTCTCTGTCATGAGTGCAAATAGCATTTTTGGCCATGGACACCTGTCATTCTAGGTGGTATACACCTGGATGTAAATAGCAACATTGGCTAGTTTTCGCCGGGTGCAAATAGCATTGCTGGCTACTGACACATAGCATCAAACACTCTTATTTATTACCCATTATTAGGTTGTGTGTATGCATGTGTGAGTGTCTGAGTGACCTGGAGCTTGTCCGCAGCTAATCTCATATACTACTGGACCCATCAGCCTAAATTTTATTGTGCACATATACGACTGTACGCTCAAGGACCTCTTGTGGTTGCGATGATTCACAATTTTTGCAAAACCTTGCAAATCTATATATAATCTATATATAACTGCTATGCTAAAACAAGGCTTACATACTAGCAGTGTTGGGGAGCTAGTTACATGTAATTTAATTACAAAATAAATGTAATTGTGATCCATTACACTTACTGAGAAAAATCTCCCGTTAATTAGATTTTTTGTTTAGATCTGCACTCTTCTAGTTGAGTCTAAAAAAAAAGTATAACATTCTGTTTGAGGTGCAACTTTTCAAATTTTTTCAGAGCATTGTGATAACATCCACTGGGGTGTTTATAATTAAAGCCACTACAAGGAATGCTTAACTCGCTATGAAATAGTCTCAATTTATTACTGATGCCTCTATATTAGAGCTTGAGATCTATGCCCGAACCTGACAGGACCCGATCGGATCCAATGGGTTCAGGCCGGGTCAGGCCTTATCTCTCA
>JAJHUR010100898.1:0-11573 GCA_027495735.1 Lutjanus campechanus | reverse complement strand
GTAAAAAGTAGTGGCCTAACAAATGTTTCGGGGAAATGCAGCAAACAATGAGGCAAACATCTTGAAGACTACGTACTTTCAAGTTTCAAGTTTGCTGGTTGAAGCTCTATCAAACAAAGAGCAGCAGTGTGGTCACATGTTACATGTGTGTTTACCTGGTCGTTCCAACGAAAGTCAGGCGTGACGATGAGACGAACGCGCAGGACGGTGCGTGTGATTGGCTGGATGCTGGCCTCCATTGTGATGGAGGGGATCTGGTGGACACACTGTTTGACTGATAACCCCACGTTGACATGGTGCAGCATGTGACCTGGAACAAAAACGTGTTTTATGTCATATTTAGTAAGTCTGATGTAGTGTAAACAGATTACAATAAATAAAAAACAATAATCAAACAATAGCTGGGCCATTTAAATTCAGCATAACATACATTTCTGCAGCAGTGACTCCATCAATACAACAGCACTGATAGTACTGCTCTGAGTTTCACTTTTTAACAGAAATGTTGTTTTCCTTCTCTAATTAATTCCAATCGTTTCAGCTTTGCTGTTCTTTTGGTCTGTGCCCAGCTACTGTCAATGAAAATCAAGCGGACGCCTACATCTGTGGCTGATGTTACTGTCTTTCAGAGGCTCTGGCAAGGAAAAAAATTCTTGCATGCAGTATAAATGTTATTTTCACCAACTCTATTTGAATATTCCTGCGTACTGCGGTCCCTAAAAATTATCAGAAAATCATACATTGGGTCTGACTAGAAAGCTGGATTCAATGAATTGAATTGTCTTTGTGTGTGATATTAGTCTCCATAGTAACCATTTCATTGTAGCGAGACCATTTTTTGAAACTTGTCATGTATAACATGACCTATAGTGACCTCTAGGATAATCACAGTCCCATGAAACTTCACAGCCACAGACTAGAGACCTGGACTGTTCAGAGGATGGATGACTTTCATATGTATATTGACAATAAGGGGTTCTCTGTGCAATCCCCAGAACAGAAGTGCAATCACAGAAAAATGCAGTTCTTACAGAAATCTCCAAATATCAAAAGTTTTTGATCCCAAATCACAGGATGATTTTTTTCTATGGTATTCCTCAAAGTCTTGTTGTCTTAATTTGGTATTTTGGAGGGATTTTTGACCATATTTTTTATCACTTCTGGGGTGTTCAAAAAAATGTTTAAATTCTGAACTAAATAAATGGTATCATAAATGGCCCTTACACAAATTTTGAATAGCCTTAAGAAAACATGTTTATTACAGATTTATGACTAGAAAAACTTGACATACTGCATCTCAAATTAATCTCCAGGTCACCAGCTTTCAGATGATGTATAACACTTTCATGTGCAGAGGTGGGTGTTGGTACCCGTGACCTTTAAGGTACCAAAATAACCCAGTACCAGGTAACAGGCCTATTGAAACTTCTCCAGTGGACGCAGATCTAGAGAACAACATGAGTATTCATATGGTTTTGCTCACAGCCAGTCATGGCAAGGGGTCTCTGATGTAATGCAATGTGTGATTAGCCCACTTCTACAGCAGCTAAAACCCAACCAGACTGTGTGTCTGACAGTACTCAAGTCCAGCACAGTGTATTGGACAGAGTTGACAGTTAAGCGTGCAGAGATACCACCAAAATGTTTTGAAGGTATGATTATTCTACATGCATATGCACATGCCTTCTTTCAAACATAATAGCACTCAGCTTGTGTTGCTCAAATCACCAAATAACAAAACAAATATACATCTGAAAAACCAGTGTCTCTTTTAAAACATCACAACCTGGTTAATCAAGATAGCTCACAGACCTTGTTGTGAGCAGCTTCTAAAAGAAAGAAAGTACGTCCAGTAGATTCTACAGTAGTTCTGGTAGGTACTTCCACCACAGAAAGAAAGTAGCTCCTAGATGAAACTGCTCACAACAAGGTCTGTGGATTATTTTGAGTAACCAAGTCATTGATTCCTGGAAAGAGACACTGCTGTGCCAGTGCCATCTAGTCCCACTGTATTGGAGAGAAGGCAGATGTCTCTACAGCTGATATCTCCAAAACTCTGACAGTCACAACAAAACAGTATAGATAGATAAATAGCACTACGGGCCAGAGGGGAAAAAAATGCATATTTTTCTTATTTATTTTGCGGTGAACTGACACTTAAAGGTACTGATATTGGTACTTTTTGAAATGATAACCAGCTTCATCTATGTGGTATATACTGCTGACCTGCAGTTCCCCCCTAATAATCCCCTGCCCCCCCATAAAAAAGACAAAAACGGGTCTATGGTAGGAGGGCAGAGTGGAAGAGGTTAAAGTGAAACATCTGTTCAACAAGTGTTGGGTTAATTGGTGGGAGCTAAACACAGAGAGGAAAAAAGCATGACTTGACCGTTATAATGTAGATATACTGGGGAAATGTACATTATCAGGACAACATCTAAACATGGATGAAGTGCAGTGTTTGCATTAACAACAACCAAATAAATGTAGGCTTATTCAAAAAGCACGGAGCATAAGTTTGTTTTTTGTTTTTTTAATAAAGGCTTAGTTCTTCCTGCATTTGCATTTAATAAAAGGCCTCGGCCATCATTCAATGTAAAAGTGAATGCTCTAAATAATCAATAGTAATGGAAACTTAAAATTTAAAATTTAATAATAGTGGTGAAAACTTAAAATCTGTCTTTCTCCTGTGCTTATTAAAATAATTACTTTACTAAATATGAAATAATGACTTTTGTTACTTAAAATCATTCATTTCTGTTTACTTGTTGTAATGAGAGGAGTGAGTGTAAAGTCTGCATTACATGTACTGAAAATATTTGAGTTGGCTCAATTAATAATATAATTCAACTGTAATCAGAGAGTATAGTTATGTGTAGCATTAACTCCAAATATTTAAGCTCCGATTACCTCCAACTTTTGAGTTCATGAACTTTCTGAGTACTGCTGACTTATTTGGGTTTATATTGTTTGAGAATTTTAGCATATTTACACCTGACATTTCAGTGTTTTATGTCTGTGTTTCAGTGTGGTGTAGAATCATCTTTACAGTCTGAATGTATATCCATCAGTGAAGGTGGGTTCGGTTGTTTTTACCGATCTCATCCTTCCTCATCTCCTTCAGTTTGTCCACGGTCAGCTTCTTCTCCTCCAGGCGGTTCAGCACCACGTGGCTCAGGGTGGGGAACTGACGGAGAGGGTGGGCGAAGCCCCACAGCCGCTTGTCGATCACCTTACAGAGGGTGAGCAGCCTGTAGGTCATGGCCGGCCACCGCTTCCTCAGAGCAATCTCAAACAAAGCCCTGACGATACGAGCAGCGTTCTGACACAAGTGACAAAAGGAAATGACAAAAATCAACATCAGTCACAGAACTGCACATTTTTATAGCTGCATTCGTAGACAGATTATTTCCCCTTTTCCAAAACAACAATCGTTTGAGCACTACACTTTAAAGTTGGACCAAAAGAAGTGAGAGACATTTGCAGTGGAGCAGCAGCTGTACGGTCCATCGTGCTGCATGCTGGTGATTAATCATGTGCGATGAGGAGGAGGTCTGGCCGGGTTCAGACGTCCAGGTTGGACACAGCTGTGAGCTGATGGATTGCTCGTGTCAGTTCTGGAGGAGAGGTCAGGTGGCAGTGTTGATGGCTGATAGACTGCTCAAGCCTGCACAGGCTGTGATTGATTCGGTCAGGTGTTAAAGTGATCTGATCGTCTGGTGAGGTCTGAACGCACCCTGGATTATTGAAATCTGGCTGGCAGGTCTGAAGTCTGAGAGAACAGACGCACTAAAAAGGGATCCTGTTAATCTTTCTAGTAAAAACACAAAGACTTTAATACAGTTTCCCTTTTCAATATAAAAATAACTACAACCAACTTCATGCGCACATATTCATTCATATTTTCTGTCAAGGCTCAACAATAAGGCTTGGCCGGGTGAAGAAAAATGCTACATCAGGCAAGTAAATCCAGCAACTCATTTGCCCAACCAGGCAAGAGGTAAAAAGAAGTGAACTATTAAACTATTTGGATAATAGATAAATTGTTCAAGTAATTTTTCAAGCAAAAATTGCAGAAAATGCTCTTCCAGCCTCTCAACTATGGAAATGTTCCATTTTTCTTCATTTGTTATCTTTCAAATAATGATTATTTTCATTAATTAATCGATTAATTAATCCTGTCACAATCTTGTCAGTTGAAAAATAGGAACGTGCAAACACGTACAATCCATTAGTTGTTTGGTCCATAAAATAGTGAAACATATTGATCAGTGCTTCCAAAAGTCCAAGATGACGTCCTCAAATGTCTTGTTTTGTCCACAACTCAAAGGTATTCAATTTACTATAACAGAGGAGTAAAGAAAGTAGAAAATATTCACATTTAAGAAGCTGAAATCAGAGAATTTTGCCTGTTTTTCTTAAAAAAATTACTCCAACTGATTCAAGAAACAGTCGCAGATTAATTTAATAATTGATTCATCAATTAAACGTTGCAGCTCTTTTATCATTTAAAGTGAAAACCTTTGGGTTTTGGTCAAACAAAACAAGACATTTCAAGACATCAGCTTGGACTTTGGATTTTTCATTATTTTCTGACATTTTATAGACGTTGCAACCCTGGATTTATCATGACAATTAATTTTTATCTTTGTTGATATTTGATAGCTGCTAAAAAGTAAAACAATCTGTACAGGAGCAAGAAAAAAATGACTTTGGGCAAGTAGAATTATGAACAACTTGTACAACCAGGCATTATTATTGAACTCTGTGTTTTCGGTAAACCAGTAGCCATGTAAGTATTTTGAATTTTAATCTTTAAGTGATTCTGTCACCTGTTCAGAGCTTCCTGACATCTGAACCACCAACCTCAGGTTTCACTGTGTGCTGTGAGTCTTTTTCAGGGATTTATGCTCTACATGTTTAGTTGATCCCTGGTGTTTCTGCGCTTTCACTCTCTGTTCTGTTTTGTTGACTCTTCTGTGGTCAAGTGCAAAAGCTGCAGAAGCGTTTATAGCTGCACATGGACAGAACCGAAGCCACTGCTCAGTGAGAGTGTGTCACTTGGTGGTTGGAACAGTGTGGGATTTGAAATCCTCTCTGCAATCACAGACTACCCAGCAGACACACATCAGTCCTATTAGTGCCAAGAGGGAATGTGCCTGAACTATTCTAAGTATTCAGCCACATGGAGTCAGTTACTGTGGGAAATTTTTGGAAAGATGGAGAAGGTGAGCAGAGAGAGAGAGAGAGAGAATGAAGAAAGTATAGAGAGATTGCTGTATTATGTGCATGTAAATATATTAATATTGTCATCTTAATAGGTAACTTAAAAGTTGTGTTGCTTGCTGAATTACTATATGGTTTCAAAAAAAAAAAAAAAAAAAGGTACAAGCCCAAAAACTGACATACAGTCTCAGATTGGATGGAGTTTGTCAGCGAGCTTCAGATTTCTCCTCAAATAATCTGTTGTGTTGTCGTTTTATTATTTTATTACACAATTTAGAAATAAATAAAAATTTAGGAAAAAATGATGTGAGTCTCAGAACAAATCATTTTATAAACACACACACACAGAGTAATATTTTCAAGCTTCTCAAATGTGAATATTTAGGTTTTTTTTGTCTTGATAGTAATGATAGTGAAGTGAGTACTTTTGGTTTTTGGCTGAGTGTTGGTCAGAACAACGGAGGTTAAACTTGTTTCAGCCGACTCAAAAGGAGTGCAGGCCTCAAGAGTGAGGTCCTCTTTCACAGGAAAAAATTATGGATGACTTATCCAAAAACAAAAAAAAGTTTTATTCTTCAGAGACTTACATTTTGACGCACACTGCGTCTTCATCAGCAGCAGTCTTCATCAAGCTCTGATGAGGGCTGAAGCAGTGTGCGTCCAAACGTCAGGCTCTGAAGAATAAAAAACTTTTTTTTTGCCTCAGTGTGTGTGCTTACATTTTTTTTGGATGAGTCCTCTAAAAAATGTTCATGTGAAAGCTGCTGGAGTATATCAACATGACATCAACATGTCATGAGATTTGTTTAGACATTGTCATCATTTTTCCACCATTTTCTTCAACAATTACTTGATGAATTGAAAAATGTATTGATAATGGAAATAATCATTCGGTGCAGCACTAAACTAGATTCGTACCTTGAAGCTTCAATTGGTGTTTTCAAATGAAGCTTCAAATGTCTGTCATCATATTTTATGACTCTTAAAAAAAAGAATTAATCCTAAAACAAAATTCTTAATTTTAATAAAGTAATTTACTTGATTAAATAAGTTAATCTTTTTTTTAATTATTATTAAAATCAGCTTTCTTAGATGAATATAACTTGTCAGTTTTGTCAAAATAAAAGTCAGTTATGATGTTGTTACACTGCTGCTAACCTACCCTGTTAATACAGGTGCTGTGAGCAGGAGAGCAAAGGCTGAACGCCACAAATATGATCTGAAGAAGAATATTTGGTTGGATAAAAACAAGTTGTGAATTTTGGAAATGATTCCATCCATCCTTTTTTTTTTTTAATACACTTTGACTTTTGGAATTTACAGCCCTGTGGAGTTATTGGAAATGTTTGGATCACACGAGTTGGAAACAATCCTACTGGAATCTTATTCTACAAATAGTTTAATATGTGGTATGATCTTTATCTGCAACTGTGCAGAAATACTGGATGAATAAAAAAAAAGATGTCTCAGATGTTGCTTTAGAATCTGAATGTCAATGTTCTGCTAAACACAATGTTATTTTTAACAGTTAAATCTGAAGTATATTTAAGAATCTTAATCCAAAAACAAAATAAAACTATAATTAATATAAGTGTCTACTTTCACTTGTCTATTACTTGGCCCTACAGCCTGTTACCTGGGTCTGTTATACAGAGACAACATCCAGCTGTAGCATTAAATGGACACATCTGGTACAGCTGGTAACATCATCTCTAAATGCTACAGTAACTTCATTAAGTTGATGGAATGTATTGAATTCTAAATATCTAAATTTGTAACTTGAGGGTTTGATTTACTGGTACTTTGACCTAGTCTGTGTGTGTGTGTGTGTGTGTGTGTGTGTGTGTGTGTGTGTGTGTGTGTGTGTGTGTCTCCCTTACCTGTGCCACATAGGACAGATCAGAGATGAGGGAGAAGCTGTCCACCTCTCCTCGGCTGATGTAGGTCTGCAGTAGGATGTTGATCTTGCCGTAGCTGTTCTCCACGCCGCCTGCAGCCGGCAGCTCGCAGTAGTTACACAGCAACTGATCCAGCTCATCCAGCTCCTCATCACGAACCTGCAGACACACATCAACAACATCACACACTCTCTACAGTGGAGATTTTAGTGGATAATCAACTACATACCGTGGGTGCACCTGTAAAGTAGAATCAGTTTGCTTGGTGGGTGACTGCACCTTTATAATTATAGCTTTTATTTTGAAAAATAATTAGATGAGAGATGTAGTGAGAACTCAGCGCCTGACTGAAGCTCTGACAGCTGTTGTTACGGTTCACACATGATGACCTCTCACCTTAAGCTGCTCAAACTCTTCGGCCTTGGACAGGATGCTGAGGATGTCAGCTTCTGTCCGCTGAGAGTTGAAGTTTTCATTGAAGGTCTTCACAGGAGGAGGGAGAAGAAACACAAGTGCTTAATGGATTTTAGATCAGGACAAGTCATTATGTCTGCTGCAGTGACACATTAAATATGGTGAAAATGCACAAATCAACAACAACACTAAAATCCAGCTCATACATGACACTAAATTCCACACGCAAATGTTCAGAACTGTCAAGATAACAAGAAGATTCTGTGCTCACCTGAAACAAACACTTAACCATTGTGACCTTTTTTTTTTTAGCAAGTTGTGACTTTTGTTTTTTTGATTAAAACGTTTAAAGCCAGTACAGCCTAATTAGTTCAAGACCAATTAACAACACATATTTTGCATTTACCATATATTTAGATTGCTGAATGAACAAAAAGTGGTTGTAAAAAATATGTGTTATAATATGTGTATTCTTGTGTTTTTATGTTCATATGACATGTAGTCAATTTTAACAAGAGTTGCAGTGTTATTCTGAACACTGCAACTGTTTTATTTCCTTAACATAGAACTGCAGCAAGTAATTGTGTTGTTACCAACTTGCACACACAATCTAGTAAAAATGAGTCAAAGCAACTTATGTTTATGCCAACTTAGGTTATTAGTAGACTTCCCAGCATGCATTGTGGAAGAGTTAAAACACTCCTCAGACCCTCCTTTTTCAGTTTGAAGAAAACATTCATGATGGGGACCTGTTGTGTGTCTCTGATACATTTTAAGAGAAGTCATGTTGTTTGTTTTCACAATAGTGAAAAAAACTGTAAAACATGATGAAGGTTAGTACTGAGTCCATACCACCTTAAACTTCAAATGAGATCAGTTCACTGCAGTTTCACATATTGTCTTTGTGCCAAAGCTCCAACAAAGTGTCTCCACCAGGAGCAGCTGAAGGTTAAAATAAAGAACTGACTCTTCAAACTGAGAAAATGTTAAATGACATCAAATTTGTGTTTTTGTGATGTTCCTGTGACCAAAGGAACATCACTCAGTTGTTGGTTCAACTTAATATCTGGAGCTCATTGAACATGTTCATTTAACTTAATTCAATTACTTTTACTAAACTCAAAAAACAGAAGTTAGATAGATAGAGTTTTATTTCGAACATGTAAAAAAGAAAGTAAACAATAAAAAAATCTTTGCACATTTTACATGCTCCAAAAGGAGTAGGAAGAAGTACACACTAAAAAGTTCATTTTAGTTCAGTTAATTTATATTCTTAAGTCGAAGTTTTGTGTGCAAACTGTTAACAATAAATGTTTAAGTTGAGTGAGTGAATTGGTG
Organism: Lutjanus campechanus; assembly: GCA_027495735.1. NCBI lineage: Eukaryota > Metazoa > Chordata > Actinopteri > Lutjaniformes > Lutjanidae > Lutjanus > Lutjanus campechanus. The sequence goes on along the minus strand of JAJHUR010100898.1, from coordinate 2,697 downwards.
TTTACAGTGAATGATACCTGAGGTGAACATTGGGGATGTTTATGTTAAGTCACTCATCAATTAACTGGATAAATAATTCAACTGAAAATGTATGAATTGACGGTGTTTTGTGTAGCATTTCTCCAGAGTTCTTGTTAGTCTAGAAATGGCAGTAACTGCTCCTCAACTTGACATGGTCAACCATTTGTAGAATGAGGACAGGTGGACGAGCGGGCAAAAGTCTTATTGTTTTATTAGTCTGTTTGTTTAAATTGTTTGTGCTTCATGAATTCATTTTTCACATTACTAATTTTATGCCAGAATTGTTTAAAGGGACAGTTCACCCCAAAATAAAATTAAAAAAACATATTCTTCTTCAGGCTTGTAGCACTACTCACCATCTAGTTTTGGGTGTGAGTTGCAATATTTTAGAGATATCAGCTGTTGAAATGTCTGACTTCTCGCTAATATAATGGGACTAAAGTGGACTCGGCTACGATACGATATCTCCAAAACACTGCAACTCACACCAAAAACACCTAGATGGACTACAGGCTGGGGAAAAACTACATTTTTCTGATTTTGGGGGGAACTGTCCCTTAAAATAAAAAAAGAAAGGGAGATACATGTTGTATTTTATTAATAATCAATGATTAATTGACTATTGATTGCTACACGTTCAAATATTAAGGTTATAGTTAAGGAAAATACCCAAAAGTCGCAACTGTAGTGAACATACAGATTTCTTTTATTAGCTACATTACAGTAATACAAGACAGAGAGGATATATGCTTCTGATGCACTGGACAAATATTCAAATATTCTAAACTTATTTGTAACTAAACAGGTGTTCAGTGTGTCTGTGGTCTTTCTATCAGCTTTCGATAATGCAGTTCATTTTTGTTATTTGTTCCATTGTTCCATCATTATTTCTTTACTTTAATTCTATTCTTTATTTCTTAGTTTGGACCCTGAGTCCAGCTGGCCTGGTTTTAATCACATTGAGAAAAATGTCCTAACATGAGACACTGTGGAACCCTGGCCGTCTGGTCTGATGTGTGATCAGGTCAGTTGTTGCAGTATGTGAGTCTTGTGTGTACAGCTGAAGCGAGCGTACCTCGATGGTGTTGTATCTGATGTAGTAGTGGCTGGCCGTCCTGCCCAGGTCAGTGGAGGCAAAGTAGCCGGTGCGCTCCTCGAAGCGGATCATCCTGGCCTTATCCAGCTTCCTGCCCGCCTCCACCACCAGCTCCTTCCTGTACAGCTCCAGGGATGGATCCATCTGAAAATAAATATATTAATTAGTTAATATTCAACTTTTAATCCACCAATTCTATTCAAGTATATCATTATTTCAGTTTGTTTTATGTCTTCTTTTGTATTTTTTCTTATACTGTACTTGTTTTTGCTATTAAAATTTTATGTATTTTTTAAAATTCCAACAAAATAATTGAAAGAAAAAGAGCTGACACTGTGGATGAGTGACCTGATAAGCCTTGTGGTTGATGCCGTATGCCAGTGGGTTGGCCCTCATGCGAACATACAGGTATGTGTAACTGAGCCACCTGACTGCCTCCTCCACGTTGGTGACTGAGCCCAGAGCGATCTGAATCCAGGAGAGACAAGAGACAAACAGTCAGTGACAGCGCTGGTCTCTGTCACCATCTAGTGGACTCCTCTGTAAACTGCAGTCTCAACAGAAACAGTCCTGTCATGTGTCTGTCAGACTTCTTAACACTGCAACATGGAGCACAATGCACTGTTCAAACCTTCTCACCTCAGAAAGACAATAACAATGAGATGAATCTGCCCTCATTTACAGCCCAGCTTGTGAAGTGGATCACTCACATGCAGTACATCAATATGTTTTTTATCATGAACACAGCATAAGGGTTATTTTTGGTGATTTTTCACTTATGGACTGATATATTCGCTGGTGTGCAGTCGGGAAAAAAAAAAAAAATCGAAATCGCAATACAGCCTATGGAAATTTTCAAATTGTAGTTGGTGCAATATGTGTTAAGTGCAAAATGTGTGTCAAAATACCATTTTAAACCAAATATCACACTGCAGAAATGTCCAGGCCTGCACATCATATGTTTGCAAACTTAAGAAAACCAAAATCTTTGTTTACAGATCCTTGCAGATGACACCATAATATGTCACAAGCCATATGTCATGATAGGTCACACCATAATGATATGTTTTAAATTAAAATGAGAATAATGATGTAAAAAATAGAACTCCCTCTAATAGTGCAAATTATATCACAATTGCAACATCAGTCAAAATAATCACAATTAGATATTTTTTCAAAATTGTTCAGCCCTCGTATTTTGCACATACAAACACCATACAACATGTCCACAGATAGAAGTTGGACAGCACTTTCATGAGACACAAAAGACAGAAGTGCTAATAAACACTCCATTACTACAGCTTTCACCACTGTTGATTCACAGAGCGGCCATGTTGAATTTTTAGGTTGAGGTTGGGTCTTCCAGTTAAAATTTCCAACTGGGAACCCACACAGGTCTATGTTACACTGTGGAACCTCATGTACTGAAGTTCCCAACATGATCTTACAGCATGATGACACATCAGAGAAGATTTTACTGATTCACTCATTGGCAAAAAAAGAAAACCCGGTCTTACTGACCTCAGCGTTGAGGTTGTCGGCCAGACTGTCCAGGAACTGACTCTCGATGGGGTTCTGCT
>JAJHUR010100897.1:0-15395 GCA_027495735.1 Lutjanus campechanus | reverse complement strand
ATCTTAGGAGAGGAACTTAGCTATTACAGAAGCGTCCTAACCAAAGAATTTCCTGAGTTATGATGGCACAGGTCCTGCCCTAAATTCAAAATTACCGTCAGAAATGGCAGCACCACTGTTGATACGTAGGTCTGTATGGAAATGACAATGAAGATGGAGAACAAGATGAACACAAACTATTATGACTGAAAGGCAACTCAAACCCTATGATGATACTTGAAATTTTCCAGACCACACATTAATGGGTATATATCGACTGCCAAGACGATTCATTTTGAATTTGATCGGTGCTCTCTGTCCATTCAAATCCTTATCAGGGGTCGATAATTGTCAATGATCGTTAAGAATTTGAGCAAGTAAAATTGATCTAAAGATCTAATAAATAAAGAGCACTCTGCATGTAATCTGATATTCAAGTAAATGTGTTTAATACAACAGCCTTTACGTCTTCACATGTTCCAGATAAAGCTTTCTTTTTTTTGGGGGGGGGGCACATTTGTTGTAGGCATTTATTTGATCTAATAATGAATAATCAATGAATTGATGAGTTTACAAATGATTAAGGAAGGTGCTTACAATTTGCAACCTGACCTCCGACCTAAAGCTAAAATTGAACGCCACAAGCGAGCCAGTGACGAGTGAAGTGAGACAGCCGTTGTCATGGATACAGGCAGTCTTGATTGAAGACCCAAGTTTACAGCTCTAGTTAGGTTTTCCAACTTTAGATAAGATCGGAGGTCTGAGATGGAACGGGACAGAGGCACGAGTTCAGGAATTGCTTCTGATATAGGAAAACGGGATTTTTCCCATCTTTGGAACAAGCACTTTGGATTTTTTTTTCTGTAATGAGGCCCCACATGATTTTGATCAAGTAAAACCAAGACGGCAACCGCGATCAAGACGATATTAAGGCAGCGAACACATTATTTAAATAACTTAAATAAACTGCTCTCCACCACGGTAACATCCCACCACTGATCCCAGGCATTTTGTTAAATACATGACATGTTCTACTGCTCAATTACATGAATAGTTTCAATAAATAAAACAAAAATCATCTATATGAAAATCACAGTCACTATGTTGAACAATCAGCCTGTCTCGGGATGTGGTTTCATTTTTCTGTAAAAAGCAGTCATTGTATAAAAACAAGACAGCAAATACTTTTTGTAATTAATACTTCACCATCAGCACTCCACGTAGAGCGGAAAGAAAATAAGTCACTTCCGCTCAGACAAATAACAGCTGAATTCGAGCTGTCATTCTGGAGTGTGTGTAAGCTCATGCAGGTGTGCAGTTAAGCCAGTTTTGACGAAAAGGCACCCTACATTTCTCCGTCAGATCCGTACAGTACAGTGAGCTGCTCAAGTGGCAGCAGTAGCTTCAGAAGTTAACGCACTTCGTACGTGTACAAGCGAGGTTTTTTTTCCCCCTCACCAAAAGACCACTATGGGTGGCAGCCTTGTGCGCTGCTACTCCAAACAACCTTGGACAAACCAGACGCAACAAGGACTTCGCTCCGTAAGTGGTGTTCATGAGACTTCAAGTAGTCATGTGTTCTCTTTTTTTGAGAACTTTTTTTTTCGTCGCCTTGTGAGTGAGAAGTTTCCCCCAGCAAGGAGCTGACACCATGAGTGATATTCATGAGACTTTAAGTACTCATGTTTTATCTGGTTGATAGATGTCAAAAGACAATCATCATCAGTATTCTTGATGCTTGTGCAGCCACTATGGGTGCATAAGCTCTCGGCAACAATGACCTCACACCATAGGTGGTGTTTTTACACCTTTATTGTTTTCAGAGGAGTTCTCTGAAAACAATGGCTCTCTCATTGCTCCTTGCGGAGGTAATGACCATTGTGAATAGCCTTCTCCATGATGTTCTCAGCCGTTAGCCTTTGATCCAAATCGATCAAGGCTTTCAGCAGGTGATTTAAGCTGGCCTTCATGCCCTCCTTCTCCAGCCAAATGTTCAGCAATTCATGGATCTTGTCTTCATAACGAAGGTGCTCTTGGCTTTGGATCATGTTGTCGCTAAGATCAAGGCTACGGAAGAATCTCTTGAGGTGGCTGATGTTCATTTCTTCAAAATACCCAAAGCATTTCTTCAGAGACTCTTCGCCTGCAAACAAAGGAAGACTTTAATCCACCCTGACCTCACTCAGGTATGAGTTATGTAGCAATAACATTTATCCAGAACATTTAGAACTTTTACATAACCAAGTATTCCTGATTTGAATGGTTGAAAAGTTGGTATTTTTTGAATTAGTGCTCAAGTAGTAGTTGCCCCCATTTTGGAGAAGCAGCAGGAGTACCAGTGCAGGAAGCAATGCACTGCACTGCAGCAAAATGCATTTCAGCCACCTAAAAAAGCACAATCACTTTAAGTGAACACTATATCTAATATTCGAACGGCTCTACAAGTCAAAGAGCAAGTCAAATATCACTCTCTGTAAAGCAACCAGACAGTAACTTTACTTCACAGAACATGGAAATTGCTGGTCTTTGCCATGTCAAATGGTTTGTTTGTTTGTGTCATTGTGTGACTTCAGTGTTTTAAAGGGTTAGTTCAGATTCACGCAAGTCACCCAACAACACAAACTAACTAAGGGAGTGAGGCAGCGGTAGGCCAGAAACTCCAGTGTTGTTACAAGGTAAAATGGCTGTTTTTGCCAAAGGAGTCTGGTGGCTTTAAGAGAACCATATTGGGATTATATAACTTCAGTTTCCAGTCAGAAAAGGCTGCCTGACAGCAAGGTCAAATGGTGAAAATACTCTGAATTTAGAGGTACACTTAAAATTATTTTTTTTACAGGTGGCTAAAATATGTTTTGCTGCAGACCCTGACCACAGCAGTATGCTGCTTTGCGTCTTACAATAACCTCTGCTGCATCTCCAAACAGGGCTGCAACAACAAGACTGTGGCATCATGGAAAAGGGTGGCTGATATCCACTGTGGGTTTCAATAAAGCTGTACCACTGAGTCACACTGAGTAACAAAGGTGCGGTATAATGTTTGAGAGAAGGAATGAAAATACAAACACTGTACCGTTCACAGGAAACAGCTCCGGAAGTGGCTCATCCTCCTAAATGATAAAAGACAGAAACAATCATTAACATCTGAAGAGGTCTGTTGTAATGCTTCATGAGTCATGAAGTGTAACCTCTGGTGGACAGACTGCCCAAAAATGACATACTTCCTTTTGATTAGGCGGCTGCTTCAGTGAGCTCACTTGAAAATCTTTTGTTTGTATTTCAGGTGTGAATGGAAAGAATGCAGGCTAATAAGGAAATCTCTCCTAATGTTAATCATCAACAGGTATAACAAGGAATATATGACTCATGTTCTGCACCCTACATTATTACCACAACTCTGAACAACACAACCACAGTTAGCCTGCAACAGTGTCACAACGCAGACTAGTAAGACATGTTTCACAGGCCTTCTAACAGTAAATCACCAGTGAGTCATTGAGGTTGGTCAACGCTGAATACTTTTTTCTACAGGCGACAGTGAAAATCATGATATAAATGAATTTTAAGTATCCACAATTTCAAAGAATCTTAAAACAAGATAGGGTGGGGGGAAAAGTTTACTACCACAATAAAGAAAGCAATAATAAATTGTGTGCCATTTTGTGGAATTTAAACCAAGTGTGTTTTAGTCGACTTCAGTTTAAGGTCATCTCATAGAAAAGTTGTGCAGAATTCATTTCCAGTAATTATGTAGTAGACCTTTTTCACAGCAGCCATATTGATATGAAACTGTAGGGTAAACACAGGTTTTACCAACCCTGAATCTGTCTGACCTGCATGAAATGGAACCTTAAAATGTAGAATCAGTAGGATTTTTCCAAGCAGTTTGTAAACACACCAGAAAGATACCAGGGTGTCGGGTGGTAAAACATCCCGTTCACAGCACAGGCAGAGGGCGGGTTCTCTGTACTGTAGATGCAGCCACCACCACACACTTTAGGTCAGTCATAAGTGAGGACTCACAGGGATTGCATTTGTACGAGTCTACACATTGTTTTTCAAGAAAATGTTGCATATTAAACCTTTTACAGTTTTTACACCAATATTAGCACATATGCAGATTCCTTAAACCAGCTAAAAATTGGTGACTTACTCCTTTTCCATTGTAGTAGTTTGCCTCTGTTTTTCTTTTCTAATGTGCACCACAAAGCCTTGTGTGTGCAGGAGAGCAGAGAGAGAGAGGCGTTTTTAAAAGTCAGTGTATTCAACTGAGTGCTTTTGTAGCTTCTAACTGAATCCCCGAGATTTGAAGTTTAGCTTCTCTACTTTGTCGCCGTTTGTACTTTCAGGTGTTTCAAGTTCACTTTCAGCTGACAGGAGTCGTCTTATAGGGACAGTTCACCCCAAAATAAAAAAATACACATCATGCTCCATCTAAAATCTTTTTGTCATGAGTTTCACAGTTTTTGGAGATATCAGACATAGAGATGTCTGCCCTCTCTCCAGTATAACAGGACTAAATGGCACTAGGCTTGTAGTACTCAAAACACCCCAAAATACTTTGGAACAATTGAAGGAAAGTAGTTCTCACATGAGACTGCTCACAACAAGGCCTGTGCATTATCATGAGTAACCGGGTCATAATTTTTTGAAAGAGAAACTGGCTTTAAAATTTTCAATTGTATTTTTTTTTTTTTCGCACACCAAAAAGATCTAGATGATAAATAGCACAACAGGACTGGTGAAAGATATGTATTTTTGATTTTGGGGTGAACTGTCCCTTTAAGTTACTGCAGAAGTTACTGACAGAGGTGACAGGCCTTGGAGCTGAAGCTGACACAATACCGACCGATGTCGACTGTACCCTTTCCCACTGAGGACAAAAGCCAGATGTTAGTGGGTTTTTGGTCCAGTGTAAAAGGTTCTTGAGTATCCCTGGTAACACCTGTGTTTACCCTACTATTTCATGTAAAAATGGCTGCTGTGAAAAAGGCCTACTGAACTGCTTAGTTCAGAAATAAAAGTCAGTGTTGAGTGCAGCTTGTTACATCCTCATGTCAAATGCATTTGTGATCTTTTAACAAGGCAGCTGTGTTGAAAAGTTTTCATGCAACTTGTCAAGTAATAATCAAAGTGGGAAACACTCAGACCAGTGTAACTGGACAGCTGAGGGCGTCAGCTGATAAGACAAAGTGTTACTCGACAGAAGCAAACAAAGCTTAAGCAGGTGAGAAGAAAAGAAGCAAGCATAGAAGCAGGGGTGGAAATGAGCTGTTGCTCACCCTCGTGCTGGGCTGTCGGGGGACGATGGTGTTGACCTGGGGTGGTGGAGTGGGTAAGGCATAGGGTTGCAGGCAGGTTAGACTGTGCTGGGAGTTACTGGCTGAGCTGTTGAGGCTTTCACACAGGCCTCTGCGCTCATCCTCCTTGCAAGCGGGGGATTTGGCTCTCACCAGTTGCCGGGACGGGATCAGACTTGAGCGGCTACGTTCTGGGTTCCTTGGCTCTTCGGTGGAACAGCCACTGTAAGCCTGGAGAGAACGAGGGACATGTTCAAACAGACGTCCTTTATGTCCTTTTGAAGAGAGAATAATTCTATTCTACACTTTGATTGGTCTCAGCCTACTGTAAATTAGGTACAGGCTGTTGTATTCATCTTCATTCTTTAAATTATCTATAAAATCCGAGGAAACTTAAGTCATTGCAATCAGTTTATTTTACAGCTCTGTACGCGTTTCATTAGGAGTGACTCACGTGTGCTTTTGGCTCATCATCTCCACTCCTCTGAGAATCTGCAGAAAGGATGTGAGGAGAGGATTATGCAACTTTTTAGAAATTCCCCAAAAGTCCACAAGCAGCTATTTGTCAGCACTTATTTTGTAATTTGAATTTAAGTTAATGGCTAAATCACAGTGAATAACAAAAGGTTGCTACTCTCTTTTACTTCAAACATTCATTGCAGCACTTCAGAGCAGGGGATTTTCATAGGACAGCTCTTAAACCTGACCGGCACAGGCCAGTTTGAGCTGGATTGGGTGGAGTTAAGCAATAGCGCGGTAAAGAAGGAATGCAGAGTATTTGACTGCTCTTCCCAAAAACTGACGCAGTACAGTTTCATGTTTGGGCTAAATGATAATGACAAACACCCTTATGGGCGGTGGGGCAACATGTTAATACCTGATATCTATGTCTTATCCTTCTACGCTTTATTCCAACATCGTCGGCAGGACATGTCCGCACATCATTCCTGCTGCTGCATCTCCTGCTGTGTGCTCGTCAGCTCAAACAATTATCGTCATATCTGCCATTTGCTGTCTAGTTGAGCAGGTTTCTGTGCCCATACTGCAGCAGAAACATGCAGCATGTTGGCACGGTTGTGTGGAACACAGCCCACATATGTCAAAGACACAAAGGCTGCTGGGACCGTGACGTCACTGTACGTCACTTTAATCCTGAAGCATTCAGAAAGAAACCACAACTTGTTTCTATGCGATACGCCCTGTGAATCAAATCACTACAGTGCTGCTCGTCTGATCACAGTCAAAACTACGGTGATTGAAGGACAGGCTTGGGGAGTAACAGATTATATGTGATTATGTGATCTGGATACAAAAGAAGGTAACTGTATTCCATTACAGTTACGGATAAGATGTAATCAGATTAAAAATGCCTTTAGTAAAAATGGAGATTATTAGTGGGATTACACACAGTGCACACACAATTACTAATTCATTATCTTGGCCTCTAAAAATGCTTCACTGGGTGGAAATTTAAACATTTTTTGTCTTTAAATCAGTCAATCAATCAATAAATTGCACACAACAAAGGAAGGAACAGCTAGACAAAAGAATAAACCTAAAACAAACAGAAAATGCTTAGAGCTGCAACAAGTAATTATTAATCGTCTATCAAATTAATCTTCCTCTATTGTGATAATCAATAAATCATTTTGAGTAATTTTTTAATAAAAACAAAAGTCTAAATGTTCTGATGTCAGCCTCTTAAATGTGAATATTTTCTGGTTTGTTTCCTCCTCTCTGACAGTAAACTAATTATCTTTAAGTTGTGGATAAAACAAGACATTTGAGGACGTTGTCTTGAGCTTTGATCAACATTTTCACCATTTTCTCGCATTTCATGGAGAAATAGCTGACTAATTGAGAAAATAATTAAATGATTGATGGGTGATGAAAATAATTCTTAGCTGAAGCGCTAAAAACACAATATTAGGCTAAACAATTTCACCATATTTTACACCGAGGTAATCCAAAAGTAACTGGAAGTAATCAAGTTACATTACTTGAATGCTGCGATACTTAGAGTACATTACTGACTGCATTTTGTATCAGAATACATTTTTGAAGTAACCCTCCCAAGCCTATTGAAGGACATGCATTTGTGGGGGAAAATTTCTTCCTGGACAGCTCTCAACAGTTTGTCCGTTGTTGTGCTTCAGCTACATGTAAGCCATGCATGCTCTGTTAAAGTGCCACTGCATGTTTAGTAGCTGAATCCACAGGTGTCAAACACAAATGGGACTCCAGAGCTTGACAACACGCCTTGCTAGACAGTGAAAAGTGGATGAAAACTGTCGACCAAATTTGTGCTAAATAAAACATGTCAACTGATTTACAATGCTATCACACGGGTGCACGTATTACAGGATTAGGGAGAAATGACGTGCTGTTCACATCACTGAAGCAGATTAACACCTGTCAAAGTACTGTGTACCTTAGAGGTGTTTATCACTACAGATGTGGCCAAAACATGCAAGACAAAAACAAATGTTAAGAGGACACAGAGATCAAGCATCTGCTTAAAGTGACTGAGCCCTGCTACAGTATAATGTTCCTTAAACGAGCAGAATTTTTAAAATCAAATTCCAATGGGAACTATTGGGTCTGTGTAAATAATATTGTGAAGTGTACATCCTGGAGCTGCTCTATACAAAAAGTGCCCGGAGATAACTTCTGCTAAGATTTGTCACCATGCGATTAAAACTGACTTTACTTATCAGTCAGAGCTCAACTGATTAATCAGACAACTGGCTGATTAATCAATCTATTGACACAACAAAATGTATTGTTCAAGTCATTTTTCAAGTAAAAATACCAAAAATCCCCAAGTTCCAGCTTCTCAACTGTGAGAATAATTTCTTTTAGATTGTGGACTGCGGTTCAGAAAAAAACAAGCAGTTGGATGACTTCAAACTGAAGAGGGGGTGGACATACACACAGTAAATTATTATTTAAAAATATTTTTAACACCTAAAATATTTAGTCACACTGAACAGCACTTTCCCCTCACATATATTTAATCATTTTCAAAACACAGACATGAAGATGAGGATTTGAAATATTTCTCACCCAGTATGTACAGTAGTTTTTGCACATTTTAAAAGATACTGTGTTATCTTGATTTATTTTTGTATTTCCACCTACCTGCTTTTCTACGACCCTTCCATATGCACACACCAATTAATCCCACAGCAGCAAGCAGTACAAGGGGCACAATCACCGCAATCACTGTTTAAAACAAAAACATAATTGACAACCATTAGTGTCATTTGATGGTAATCATATGGTCATGATTAGGATCCATTTACAGTCTAAGTGAATCCACTTATTGAGGCCATAAACCATAAACTTTACTCTTTTTTTTGGTGTTGGAGCGTCACATATAACCTATGTAAAGTCATAGTGCGCATCTTGGGCTGAAAATCTTTAAAAAGGAAAATGTGGGATTTATTTTTTTATTGTGACAAAAAGCCATGCATGTCTCCAGCTCCAGCTTCCACTGAGTCGTGTACCTGAGGCAGAGCCAGGCGGGGCCAGGATTTTCTTGCACACCGTGTTGGCAGTGGGGGTGCAGTTCCTCACCGTAACTTCGCCTTCTTCACACCTAGTTTGGAGGCAGGCAGACGCATGAATTTAAAGCATGAAGGAATTAAAATGACAAAGACTGTCTCAGGAACATACTGCAATTGAGAAATGAAAGAAATAAAAAGGATTATTCTCCCATCACTCACTTGGAACAAACTCAGCATCAGGTGTATGTCCGTTAGGTTTGCATACACTCACCTTGAACACTTCTTGCACACCTCACATGCTTCTTCAGGAACACAAAATCTTCCCGCTTTGCACTGACATTCAGTGTCCTGAGTGTGAGTACAAGGCCTAACAGTTTCCTGATCTGAGAGAGCAACATGAAAAAGACCTTGTTAAGTCTGAGTTTATGCTCGGAGCACTTTGAAAAGGTTGAATATTGATTTTTCTTCCACAGTCATTCCAATCGATGGCATAAAGCTGTCAAGCAGAATTACCTGGGCGACACTGTGTGCACTTGAAACAGTGCTTCAGATCGCTGCTGTGCTCGGTGTATGTTCCATCGTCGCATTCCTCACACCTCCCCTTCTGTCCTGCTCTGGTGCAGGCTGAAGTCAAACGTGTACCTAACACACACACACACACACACACACACACACACAAAACGTGTTTATACAGTCACCTATTTAATTGAGCCTTCAACAGAGCCTGTCACTCTGACTAAATAATAACCAATCACGATCAAGCTCAATCTGCTCCGTAACTCTGCTGATGGATTTCTGATTCGAGCTGCTGACAGAACTTAAGTCTCAGTGGACTAAATCAAGTGTGTCTCCATGTGGCTTACCAGCTGGACAGTTTAAACAGCAGATGTTGCCATGCAGGTACTCTTGGTGTTCTCTGCAGTGGATGTCTCGCCGTGTCCTGTTGGCTCTCAAGTCAAGGCCGGACCGCGGAAACGCCCCCGAGGGTGTGACGAGCCAGATCGATACCAATACCCAAAAAACCTTTGAAAAAAAGATGATGGCAGTCAATGTGTAAAAAGAACAAATCATTTCTTATGGTTTGCTCCCCTTTTTTGCTTTAGAATCTGTTTTATTCACCACTTGTAGAGCTGCTTTTCATTTAGTGAACTGACAAAAACTTCAATCAGCGACAATTAAAGGACTAGTGTGTAGGATTTAGTGCACAACAGTGACTCTGTTAATGATTAGCTCATTAACATCCCTAATTTAGGAGCATCTAGTGGTGAGCTTGTGGACTGCAAACACCTCATCTCCTTTTCCTGTTCCAAGTGTGTAGGAGAACCTACAGTGGCCATGAAATGAAAAAAACACAAAAGGCTCTCTCTATAGCCAGAGTTTGGTTTGTCCATTCAGGGCTACTGTAGAAACACAGTTGTGCAAAAAGGCAGCCTCTGAGGAGGAGGACCTGCTCCCTTTGTAAATATAAAGGGCTCATTCTAAGGTAATGAAAACAATTCTTATATTCAGGTGATTATATACTAATGAAAATATACATGAATGTTGTATTAATTTATACTGTATTCTGCCAATAAATCCCCTGAAATCTTACATTCTGGACGTTTTAAATTAATCATTTTAACAACTTTTCATCACCAACCTCTGCTCTGATAAATTAAAATTAACATGAACAATTATTAACAAAATAGCTAAGTTAACAATTAACAAAACATCTGACAATATATGGACTAAACAATTAAATCTGGAAGAATACTGGCTGGCTAATTGATAATGAATATAATTATTAGTTGCAGCCCTAATTTTGATAATCAGGTGTACGTCATGTTTCTTTCAGTAAAACTGATTTGCTTAGATTCTCTTCTTTTATGTTCTCCAATGTGGTTCTCTCTGTTTTAGATGAGGGGTTTCGTGGCTGACAGGGATGATTGTGATATTTTTTTAAATTAAATATTGACCACTACATATCATGTAAGTCTAAATAATCCAGTGCCTCTTAAAACATACCATATGCTCTTTAATCATTTCAGTTTCTTTCCTTTCTTGCTTAATGTTTCCTTTAGGTGTCTTTGCTTGTTAGATTTGATTTAGTAAAACTTATTAACACTCCGCTGTTTAAAATCTTTATTTTAGATATCAGCGTAACAGGCATTAATGGCTTGATTTTGCGTTCTTACCTCCTGACTGTGTTTCATTTATTCATATTTGTGTATTTGACAACCTACTGTACTCATTTGATGGCAGTCTTAAGTCCTTAGTAAACAAACGCATTCTGGACTCACAGGAAATTATGTGTTGACCAAGGAATACTTATCAAAAAGCTGCAAACATGAGTCACTTTTCTTTACGAGCTTCCTTGTCTTGCGGCGACATTTAAGATGACGCAACACTTCATAAGAATCTGCCTGTCCAATAGAATGCACTTCTGATGAGGCCACATGCTAATAAACAAGTTAGAGCTGAGCAGGTGGACATGATTGGGAAAGGGGATTTCCTTTTGTCATGTGTTCAGTCCATATGAAGATAACAGCAGCCTGATGAAGGTAGCATTGTGAAAATCAGCTAAGTGAATGCCATCTTAACCCTCATCCTACAACAACAATTAAAATACAAGGGCTACCAGCTGGGGTCCCTTGTTATGTGATTAATGCCATCTGAAAAATAAAGATTCTTATTATTTTAGGAGAATTACAGTTAATATGCATTAGCCTATAATAATAATAATAATAATAATAATACATTTTATTTATAGGCGCCTTTCTCGACACACAAGGTCACCTTACATCAGCAGACAGTGTAAAAAGAAAATAGACAGAGCACATGAAGAAATCTGTGTCTGCTGCATCTGTGTCTGCCTCCTTCAAAATGACATGAACTCAATCAATAGTTCCATCTATTAAAACTGCACAGGTGATTACTGTCTATGCAGTTTTGACTGGAGTCCCGCGGCACCCCAATACATATTTTTTACGTATTTTTAAACTGGAATAATAGGGTCTCTGAGTAGATGAACTGATACAAACTCAGGTCCAATAAACACAAACAGGATGTGTCCATATACAGCCAATACCTGGATGAATAACCTAATAAGGCAATCATACCAGATTCAGACCATCCACACCCATTATCATGCCCCACTTTCTAAAGATCACGTGCAGTGACATCTCCATGGCAAGCACAAACACACACAGAATAAAACACACCTACATTGGAGCACATGTGACACAGGACTTTTTACTTTATCTGCCTTCTTTATTAAACATTTAAAGGTGTGCTTGAAACATTTAACCATAATATTAATTCAAAAGGTTATACTGCTGAATATGTCTGTTATACCCTATCTAGCATAAAAGGAAAAAGTATAAACAAACCTCCATTCAAAACCATTAAATGTAACCTTGTTTAACGACGTAGAAACACTTCAGCAATTTCAACTAAAATATATAGACATCTTTTGAATCTTAAGAAGCAACGCTTTAAATCGGCATGTATATAATCCACAAAACCGCAGTTCAATCAGATGAAATTAAACCTTTTGGGGCAGTTCATACAGTCCTTTCTGCTGACCGAGTACATGAGAGATAACTGCGCCATTATCAATCAAATCGGATGTAAAAGCTGAAATGTATATGGGTAAAACTGTTTGGCCGACTTCTACCGAGCTGTATTGAGGAGGGACTACCACTAATTCATAAAATGTTGTTTGCCCTAGAATAAAGTTTATGTACCAGTGCCAGTTTGTAAGAGCACTTAAAATTGACAAATTCTTAAATAGAGATTGGTGCAACATAAACAGGAAGGTACCCAGTTTGGAGTTTAAGCATAACTTAGGGTTTATTGGTGGACTAATGTTTCTTTTAATTAATGGTAATTGTTAATTTACCCTCTGTGGACAGTCACTGAAACTTTCGAGCACCTAAGAGTTGTGTTTCAGGGGGAAAAAGCTTGATTTAAGTTACTTTGTGAAGCCTGCTTGAGGAATTTCGCACCCAGGTTCAGACAGCATGAGACGGACTTTGACAGATTAACGTGACATTCTACGCAGAGGCTTGTGTAGACACATACCAGCCGACCAGCCAATTTAATTTCACCAAAGAAAATGCATTTATAAACTTGAGAACTTCGACAAAGTGGTAATTTAGTCGCCACTTCGGTGTTCAGAGAACAGAAAACAGCCAACCTTGAACTACCGTACCTCTGACACGACACCTTTCTGCCCATACAAACAACGACTGGGAGCTGAGTTAAGGTGAACCTTCGGCTGCGTTCAATGACCATTTCTATGAATTGTTTTTCCACTTTGAGGAAATATCCTCACCGGAGTGATTCAATTACCACCACAAAGTCAGTAAGACAGCAGCGGGGCCCAGAGTGAAAGCAAACTTTAAAAAGACACTTACCATATATTTTACTGTGGTCATGCTTCAGTTGAGGTGTCAAAATCGACACATTTCAGTAAACTTATTCCAAAACTTTAGCTGTCGCGCGTGCTTCTCTCTCAAAGTTAAACGCAGGTGTGACAACGTCTGAGGTAATGATGTAGCCATACCGGCTGGGCGGGGCCAAAGCTAGTCTGCTATCCCATGACTGGAATCCGTCCCACTGCCAGTGAATTTACACAGCAAAACACTACTATAGGAAGACGATTTTGTTATTAATTAGACAAATGCAGATTCTTTTAAACTAAACCCAGACTAAATCACTTGAAGAATGAGTTACTACTGGGTATATGAATGATAACATAGCTTTAAAGTATTCTCTTTATTTGATATAAATGAATTTGAGATACGCCTATTTCATATCACTTTAAATTTTATTTTTTTATACTTGTTGTAGTCCATGCTCAACCAAGAAGTTGGTATCATTGTGATGTTGTTTTTTTTAATTAATGTTTATTTATATGTCTATCTATTTATTTATTTTCTTATTCTTAAGCAGTTTTATTTCACTTTAAATCTTATTTTTGATATTAGTTGTGTTTCATGGTCAACCAAAAAGTTGATATCATTGTGGTGATGGTTGGAAAGTGCCTTGTTATTTTTGAAAGATATAAATTTTAGTTAGGCCTGCAATTGCTTTTAAGATGAAAAATGTACATTACTAATGATACAACAAGCTTTTGGGTTGTAGCACATCATTAAAGACCAGGGCTGCATTTCCCACTTTGGATGTACCCTAGTGTTCTCCAAAGGTTTCTAAGGTATACCTTAGCAAAGGAACTTCTTTTCCTACAAGCATTTCCCAGACAGTCCCTCAGCGGGGCCTTTAAGGAAGAGCTGCTAAGGTACATTGTAAGCTGTCTTTCGCTGCCGTACATGCATCAAATGATTACTTGTACAGGCTTGCACATAAAAAGTGTTGCCATAATCATTTTACCTCAATCTAATATTACAACAAAGGAAGCTATGCCTACTATAGATCATCGACTTCATCCATTTAAGAGTCCAATAAATACACAGCCTGTAGCCTACAACATACAAAACAGTATGAATTGGGACATATAAGCCACAGTCTTCAGACTTCTTGAAAGGCCAGGATAAATGATACAGCTAAACGGGTGAATGATTTTGTTCTCATACAAATTTGTTGACGTCACACAATAAGCATCTGTAGCAGCTTCTACATGTTTATTTGCATTTTGTGTGAGTGAGTGAGTGAGTGAGTGAGTGAGTGAGTGAGTGAGTGAGTGCTGTCTGTCAGCACTGCTGGCAGTGTTCAGCTCTCAGGGTCAGTCTGGGGTTCAGGCCACCATAGACTAAACCCTCAGTTAGCTCCTTTATGTGTGTGTGGGGGGGGGGGATCCACAATTTTTCACAAATTGGATTCGTATCATCTGGAGGTCCTATATTTTATTAGGCTAGCATCATGACAACATTCTCATGATGTGTTATGCACAGAAATGTTTTCAGAATTAATTTTCATGAAATGAAACTTTAAACTAATGATGTAATTTGCCCAAGTAGCCTAGATGTGCACTATACTGCAACTGCCCATTTGAAAAGCATAATGCTGATCTAATAAAGCTAAAACTGTGACATAATGAAGGAATTATCACTAAGCATCACTAAGGGACAGCTTAAAAGTGGTTCAGACCACCTTTCTAAACGTATACCTTTCAGAAGGTTTACCTTAGCTAAGGAGACCTTGGGAAACAGCCTCTAAGCTAAATGGAGACCTTGAGGTACAATTTACAATGCAAGTAGTGCATAAGGAGGCTCTGGGAAATGGGGCCCAACCTGTCCAAGCATGTCCTTGCTGTTGGTCAGTGCATGTTGGGTGGGACTCCAGACCCTGATGTCCCTGTACAGGATTGATTAAAAAAACCCCATCTGATTAAAAAATTTGTTTCAATTTGAAACATTCAAGCAATATTTTGCGCCCTGGTGGACTCAAGGGTTAGGGTTACACAAAAATAACCTCTTGGACGCCCCTATGGTAGTTAAAATGTGATGCAGTGCCCTCTAAGATTTTCCTCCATTGGACAAAGTATGGTAAAGTGCCCTCGAGGGCACCCTTCATTTGCCCTAACATGCCCTTCTAGTTAGCAAGACGTAATAATGTGCCCTCTAAAGTGACCTTCTAGTGGACAAATAGTGGTAAATTGCCCTCAAAG
>JAJHUR010100893.1:0-10897 GCA_027495735.1 Lutjanus campechanus | reverse complement strand
TATGAGAGAGGGGTGTGTGTGTGTGTGTGTGTGTGTGTGTGTGTGTGTGTGTGTGTGTGTGTGTGACTGTGTGTACCTCTATGAATGTGACAAAATGCATCCGTCACTAAACTTGACACAAGCAGCCGCCTCCGCCAAACCTTGCTGACTCCACTGTGCTTTTGAATGCTACATTTCATGACTTGTAAATTTCTATACATAGATACAGTAGACTAAAAAGTAATTGGATGATCTGTTTAAACTTCTCGCAGAGAGTTAGATGAGAATATCACTCTCGAGTCAGTATGGTAAATGTGAAGCTAGCGCCAGCGGCCAGTAGCTTAGCATGAAGACTGGAAACAGGGGGAAATGACTTGCGTAGCTCTGTCCAAAGGCAACAAAATCCACCTGAAGTTGTGTCACTGGTTGCATCACCACAAGGTTGGCTGGTGAAGACTTCCGGAACTTACTGCTCCCATTTAAGAAACACTTCGGCACATTATCTTGAGTAAAACCTAGCCTGGAAACTTAGATAAATCTACCCGACTGCACCAGCACTGAATCCGGTCGCGTCATTTATTCAGTATGAGGCGGGTTCTATGTGATGACTGACATAAGAGTGTCACCAGTATTTCACAACATGGCTGTAGGTCCCGTGTCACAGCTCTGATTCACTGTAGGTCTATCCAATTGCATCCAGAGGCATTTTGGCCTGCATGTGCTGATAATGCTCGTTGGAAATCATAAACGAACCGAGAGGTTCCAGACTAATTCACATTTGTGGTTATCAGGTGTTGCCAGGCTACTTCAGCACCTAAACCCCCAGTAAAACCCAAACGTCTTATTGCATTTCTGTGCAGATTAAACAAACAAGATATAACATGATGATTACTGAGCTTGAAAAATGCTGGGAGATGGATTTTGTTACTTTTGGACAGAACCAAACTCACTGTTTCCCTGTTTCCAGTCTTTTTCTAAGCTAAGTTAACTGGCTGCTGGCTGAAAACTTCTATTATATTTACCAGATTGATATGAGAGTGGTATTGATCTTGTCATCCAAGTGTTGGCAGGACAGCAAGTAAGTAATGTTGAAGTATTGCTTTAAAAAGTTTTGAATTAGTGGCTCAGTTCCCACAGATTCTGATGGACAACACAGACCAACCCAACACAGACATTGAGATGTTAAATGGAAAGTCAGCGCTATGGTTTCTCCGACATGGGGATAAATTTACCCAAAACTCCTCTCAGTGTTTGTCCGTACCTCCCTTTACAGCGGTGGAACTGTAAAAGCTATTTGAAAGCACACAATAGTGCAATTGTTCAGCGTTGTTGTACAATCAATAAACAGCTCAGTTGTTATCCTGTCACATAACAAGACGTAGGACATGAGCGTGACATTGCCAGAAGACATTACGCATGTGAAACTTCACCGCAAGAGAGTAAGAGTATACACCCCCGGCATGAAAAGCCCCTTCACCCGTTGTTGTTGTGTGATTTGTGGAGTGGGTAGCTGGAGTTACATCATGGGCCCTGCTGCAGCTTGTGCCGGTGCCAGGCGTATGATGCAAAGGAAAAAGAAGCGCAGGCAGAAGAAGGGTGTGGGAATTCAGAGCCCTTACATGAGTCTCCAACCTTAGCAACCTGTCTTTGCTCAACGTCAGACGGTGGGGTTGTGGAGAGACAGGAGAGGATGTAAGAGGATCTGTCTTTTATCAGCCCAGAGTGGCAACCTCTTGGGAAGGCTCGTCTTGTTCTTTGAAGGCCACTTTATCGGGGAAAATATGAATTATAACGTTTTAAAATCTGACACAAGTAGAGAATGATTTCATTGGAGGCATCTGACATTCAAATATCATGCCAAATTGAAAAATGGCTTAATTTGACTTGTCATGTTTTTGAATAAAGACCTTTTTTAGGCCTCCGATTATGCATTCATGAAAGCAGATGTCAGACAGCTGACATTTCCCATACCAGACACTTTTCCCTTTACCCTCTAAATTTCCCTTTGTTCCCGTCTTGTCCACTAATGCTCCAGCATATGCCAAATGGATAGAAACCTCTCTCCACGCTTCCTGCTTCTGGACTACCTTTAAAGGCTCCTTTAAGGGTAATTGAACAGCAGTGGGTGACGTCCTGAGTGTATTTAGGGGGAAGCCGGGCAGACAGGTGCTTCCCATGGCGCAGAACGCCGAACACCGCAGACCTGGGGAGGGGGTTAGACGCTTCAGACAAGGTCACGAGCTGTTTTGACTTCACCACTCTGCTTTTCTGAATTCTTTGGCAGGTGCTGACAGCTGCATGTAAGCAAAAGGGGTTTCAAGTCTCTGAGAGGCAGAGGGGAGAGAACACAAGCTTTTTTTTTTTTTTTTTTCCAAAGACAGACCGGTCGCACATGTGATGATAATCTTCACCCTTGTTCATTTTCTCGGTGCTTGTAAAACCTATGGCTTCTTAAAATTGTTCCCATATATGAACACATCACTCCAGTTTCAGCTACACTACACCGGCTCCCTGTATCCTTTAGAACTGACATTAGACCGCATACCCCCCCCCACCCCCCTCAATTTGAGACAATTTTGTCTGGTGGATTATTTTTGGATTATTATTTTGTTATTTTTAAGTTTAAAGATAATAAATTCTTCATAGTCAACCAATTATCAAACTAATTTCACTATAATTTACAATCAATCAAAACAGCCAACCTCTTTTCTTCCCTTGTTTTTTCAACTTCCAAAAAAGATAAAATAGGTCTTTCACTGGGGGATCCCCTACAACCCACTCAAGAACCCCTGCAGAAAATGTCCAGAAATGCAGACAAAATTATTGCAGACAGACGACTCCATCCATGTCTGTATCTAACATTTAGAATAAATTAGCCTTCATGTTTCTTCACAAACTCCTAGATACTCTACTGCCGACTTTCTAGGTACCCAAAACTAACGGGAAAATTGGAGACGCAGCTTTTTTCAGCTATGCTTTCAAATTATAAACTATAAAAATATTAGATAGGCACCCTCTGTAGAGATTTCTAGATTCAAAGACCTTTTAATGTGTTTCTAATGTCTAATCTTTAGTTGATCTATCTTTTACCTTTTTAATTTATCTTATTTCCTGTATTTATTCCTTCATTATTATTATTATTATGTCTGAATATTTGCCCCTTTCTCATTTCTTCCTACCATCACAGACCCCCACTTTGCAAGACTTTAGAGTAGTGGTTTTCAAACTTTTTTGTCCAAGTCACACCAAAAGACAAGCCAAAGTCTCGAGGCACATCTCATATCATATACTAGGCAATCAGAGGCAGTGCTCCTGGAGCAAGGGTGGGGAAAAAAAATTAGATATCAAACAATCAGGACCTTCAATGCGTCACACTAATAATTTCCAAAACCATAGATGTACATATGTAGACGCCACATGGTCGTTTTAAAAAGCACTATAATATTTACATTTCTCAATTGATTTCATGAATCATTTTCATCTTCAAGGTTTCAGGATCTTTGTGAGGTATGTTTAAAAAAAAAATCTTTCTAGTCCATGTGGATCATAAACCCTTTAATATAACAGGGACTCATTGAGATTGAGTGGAGAAATATAAATGTTATTGTGCTTTATTGTCCCGAAAAATTGCAGCTCCCCCATTTACACGTACAGTAATTATTCACAGGCCAGTCTTGACCCGTCCAATATATGGGGACAACATACCACAGCAACAGGCTGAAGCAGTCAATGTGGCGTCTGTTTGCCTCTGTACTGGGAGATGACTGCATACAAATTACTGATATTTCATTCATAACTTGTTGTATAGTTGTGTAGTTATTGCACATGGACACAAAATCCCAAGGCCCACATGGACTTGCCTCACAGCGCACCAGCGCGCCTCAGCACACTGCTTGGCAGCTTTACACGACCTAAATGAAAATGATAAGTTTGCACTTGTCTTGACTTTTAAGAGTATCTTTACTCTGAAACACAGACAGTTCCTGAACCATGGCAGAATTTAATGGAATTACTTGCTACGACTACTAAGGTAATTATAGCTGACCTAATAAAATAGCGAGGAAAAGTGTTCTATTAAAACTAAGGCCCTTAGAAATTAATTAATCCCCATTCTCTTAGTCCTTTTCACCCGTCGTAACCAAAGGTTTGATTACTAATTAAAAGGAAGTTGATGTACGGAATTTTACGAACAGCTTAGGTCATTTAAGTTTCATCAGGTCATTTAGGAGCACGCCCCAATAAAGTGCACCTCATTATGTGACTTTAACTGATAGTAAACTAAGCTACACTGTTGGTTTGTACCCACCACAGACGGTTACAAACACAATTCTTTATGGACAAGAGGTTTTCTAACACGCTCAGACAGTTGCGTGCCGCATTTTCACTGGATAACACAGACTTCAACATCTTACTTTATCAAAGTTTGGAAGCATGTCTGAAATCCAATTTCTGTTGCTGGAAATGCTAAACCCGCCCTGACATTTCAATTCTACGGGGTAATTGCTGTATTTTGTCTTAGCCTTTTGCAGAGATAAGGCATGATCTTTCCTAGCCGAGGTAATAACATGTCAAATCATCCATTCTTTCCCACGCAACAAAAGATACCAAAACTTAAGATGACATTATACCAAGGTTGTACATTATACCTCTGACAGCAATGAATTCCAAGATGAAGCAGCTATGAATGCCCTCTCTGGAGCGCAATAAAGATGAGGTTTTTCATTTTTCCCCCCTTTTCCCCAATACAAGGACGAAAGTCTTCTTCTGCCAAACAGCCCACTGGGGCAAAGGCTTATTAACATAAACAAAAAAACACATACAGGAGGCTGCTGGGAAATAGCAGGGTCGTGTTTCAGGGTTAATAATTTACATGGTATCAGATCAGTGCATGGACTCACATCCTCACTGATAGCAACACTTTAGACCATATCAGAGGCATTTTCCACTTACTGGTCTCTTAAAAGTGAATATTTCAGTTGAGGTGAATGCAGAGCTTATCCCGCAACCTTAAACGAAGTTCAGCAAAGAGGAGAGTAGAAAAATGATGATAATAAACTTCCCTGCCAAAATTGCATAAGATAAAATATGTGAAATGTTGGCCAGGCACCATCCACGAAGCCTTTACCCCAATGGATAAACACCTTTTGCTCCATTTACTCCATCTTACAAACCGAGACGGATAGAACCATCTGATGCAGCAGGCTAAATCATGTCAGCAATGCAGCAACTCCTCATTAACTTATGATTGGCCAAATAATAAATATTAAAGCAATCCTTATGACCTCAGACGTTTAGAAGCGATGTGTGATGAATAGTGAGGAAAGTTTCCAGATAAAAAGTCCTTTTGAGAAATATTTTCTAATATTTAAATGAATATCAAGCGTGTGAGAAAAAAAATGTAAATGTGGCCGTCCATCCCGTGCATAACAAAAGTTTCCCATGAAGCCAGTATTACCAAAAACAATAATATGAAAGGAATGTGTACAAGACAACAGTTGTGTTTACGTCTATAAAGCCAATAGACTTTATACAACGTTACTATCAACAAGAGGTTTGATTACAGTGCAGCATTATGAAAAAAACAACAACATCACCACAAGAGGAAAATATGCAAAAACCAGTTCAGCCTGTAGCTAAGCTGAGTACAAACACAAATGTTATATTTTACCCAGTATGGAAACAAACATCACAAAGCATCTCAGAGCCCAAATAACTCATGGCAGCCAGCAGACAGACAGAGCAGGTAAAGCCGCTCGTCAGCGAATCGCAGGGTCGGCAGTTCCTCCTGTCGAAATGTTCACTCATGCCCGATGGCAGTGCCACCATCTTTCATGGCATTTCTGCTCCCATCGGTGTGTGTGAATGAGAGACTATAAAACGCTTTAATGTAATATTCATGCAAATATCATGCAGATTATCAATTGTTTCTTATTGCTCTCAAACTTGTACAGCAGAAAAGATGAGACACAACTGACAAAACGGCCTGCAGAGAAGGCAGCCTCAAGCCTTATTGACAGTTATCAAGAAAAGTATTGCTCGGTAAGAAAAGCAACACAGCTTACTTTGGTGAAGTAATATTACCTTGGCATTTCAGTTGAGTAAATCCTTTAGGTTTAGTCGCCAGAGGCCACAGACAATACAACACCTCCCACACTGAGGTGGCATTGAAAGCAGCACCAGTGGATCTATATGAGCATCAGAAATGTTGTAAAGCGTTTGCAACACTGACATATGTAAATATGGACGACATGGCAGCTCGCCAGAAGTGAAGTGAAAATATCTCAATTGCCCCCTGGTGGCTGCCTGCTGTATAGGTCATAAACCCCACCCCCTCCCTCTAGCAGATGGAACATGTGTAAAGAAATCAAAGTACTCGGCTTGGTTTCTGTCATTTCAGGTAATTCATTAACACTTCATCTGAAGGGGTTTCCATAACACTGTCATTACACAGTCATAACCATGTCATGACACCTGTCATGATTGGTTAATGTCGACTTTGCATTAAAACGACATCAGTGACCGACCGACACTTAATGACAAATGTCACAAACATTCATAAAGACAGTGTTATAGTCTTAAGTACACCCTTTCAAATAAACTTTGTGGTTCTTATCATGCTGATCTCTACTTTGCAGACTCTGGCTGCAAATGAAGTCACCAGTTTAAGATGGCAGAGCTCATATCTGGGATATTTTGGCTTCATTTTTGTACAGTGGGAGGAAGTGGTAACACAGCGGCAGTATTTGCAAAAGAGCAGTTTGGCAGCAGCAGCGCTGGCAGAGCAGGGACAGATTAAACAGACTGCCTCATTGCAAAGGGCTGGGCTGGATACATGTATGTATATGATGCAGGGAGTAAAGAATGCACTGTTTAACTACCTGGCTTGCAGCGTAAATGCGATATAGAAACAAACCATTAATATGAACATGAGCACGTTATACAACCCTACGCGGCAAAGCCAACATTGTAGAAGAATATTTACTACTTGCTCCATCAAATGCAACCTTTTCAGATTAACTTGCAATAATCACATGCAACAAATCTGGAGCTTTGGAGGGCTTGAAGTCATTAAACTCATCACATGAAAAATAAGGACCCTGCATCCATCTGTCAGCAGCGCGGCAGCTCCAACAGGCTGTTTTTTTTAAATGTTTTAAAAGATTAAAAATGAAGAACAGAAACCAGACGGACACCTTTGTCAGTTCATCTTAACTGTAACTGCGCATTAGCTTCAACATCACTTCAATAACGTCTGGCAAATTTTTTTGATCGCCAGCAAAGATTAAGGCTGTTCTGTCTACTGTACAGGAAGCTAATTAGTGTTGTTGTGTTAACACTGATATTGCAGGCTTGATTAAATCCGGGCATGTGCATGTGTATCGATTACAGCGAGGGAAAACCACCAAAGATGTTCTCTCACAATTGGAGTAGCAACCCCTCCGCCTTTCATCAAAATCACTAATACGGAAAAATAAGAGGAAATGAGGCAGCGTCTTTAGTGGTGATGATTGGGGAAGTCAGTGCAGTCGAAGAGAACATAGTTGTCTTTGTTCATAGCCACGCGTATGCTTCAAATTATAGCTTTCCTTTTTATATAAAAAATGATCTAAGTTGGCTTTTAGACGAGCACTTTTTCATTGAGACCTTTCATGAACCAGACACTTCAAATAAGGACGAGACAACATGCTGAAAGTGGTATAACTGTTATGTAAATGGTCATCGGGGCAGTAATTGTTTGTTTGTTTACCATATGTGATAGAACAGCTTGAGCGCTCCCTGAGCCCGCCGCCCACAACAAACAGGAGACGGGGGATTTGAGAGGAGCAGCCTCAGAGGGGAAAAATCATTACCAACCCGTGTCAGCCTGCAGAAAAGAAGGGGTCGGGTAAACAAGGGGGTCAGAGGGGAGGCTGATTAGCCAGAGAGGATAAGTAAGGGCCCTCCGCTGCGAGGAAGATACAGCTGATGACATGAAGGATGGATGAGTGGAGGGGAGAAGGGAGGGGAAGACAAGAGTAGGTGCTCTGCAAGCTGATGGCACACTCACAGCAACGTGACAGTCCTTTCCCTAAACACGGGAAAGGTACATTTTCACGATGGCAGAGGTTTTTTATCTCTAATGAACTGGTCTGAAACAACAAAAACAAGTTGATTTGCCAAAATGTACCATGGTGACTTTGCAAACAACCACATAATGTGCCTGATTTAGTGCTTGTTTTTGTCTGTGTGTGAGTAAAAGGAGGTCGAGACGGGGAGGCCTGGGAGAAAAAGAGCAGTGACGCTATAAATCTGGACAGAGCACTGAACACACAGCAGACAGAGGAAACAGGTCTGATAAAGCACCACATTAATGACCGTTTCCCCATGAAAAGCAAGCTAATTTGCTAATTACAACCTCCTGTTGCCTCTTACTTTTCCGTTTCCTGAAGAGCTACTCCTGTGATTTCACTTCAGCTGTCCCTTAAAGGGATAGTTTGGCTTTTTTTTTTTGAAGCATGTATGAGGCACTTATCATCAGTCAGTGTATTAGCTACAGTAGATGGTGATCAGCACACCTTCAGTTTGGAGAAGCAGCACAAGCACCGATGCAGGAAGTTTAGCAATCTATTGCGGTGGCAACCCCGTTCTCATCCCGACTCATCCCATACTGGCAATATGTCACCGCCATTCAGCGATGCTGAAGCACAAGGGACTTGTGAGCCATCCGTCCACCTCACCTCCTCCAGGTGCGGACTTTCTCGCTCTTCATACTACATCGAGAGCCTGGTGCAGTACAGCCACGCATGGGTTTAAACTGAAATCACTTGAAAAGCCTGGTGTGTCTCTTTCAGCTGCTGACTGGTGCCATTCGTGTCTGTTTGAGCCTTCGAGGGGCGATGACAAAACATCAGTAAGTGATGAGTTGGGAATGAGACCAGGCTGGAAGTGAACAGGCTCAGCAGCAAAAACGTGTTTTAGCCACCTAAAAAACTATCCTCTCTATATGGGATTTATTGCATATTCTCGCCAATTTACCCTGCTGTTAGTTCAGCCCTTTAAGAAGGGAAACTACTATTATATAAGCCAAATATTTCTCTCTCCAAATCAACCAGACTCCTTTGGCAAAATCAGTCATTTTACCTTTCAGAACATCAGAGCTGCTGGTCAACCGCTGCATCTATTGGTTATTTTGTTTGCCAAACGAGTCTGGTGGCTTTAAGGAGAGATATCTGGCTTATATAACAGCAGTTTCCAATCAGAAAAGGCCACCTAAGGGCAAGGTAAAGCTGTGAAAAATCCAAACTGGGAACTTGCTGACCACCATCTACTGTAGGTAATATACTGAGTATGGACAAGTACGTCTTACAAGCACAGTTCAAAAAAATCCAAACTCTCCCTTTAACCTTGGACCACCCATTTTACTTACACTGATATTTGAATAGCAGACTAAAGAAAAGGCAAACCACTGATAAGAAGCAACCGGCTGAACAAGTACTCCATTCCCACACACCACCGAATGTGTTAGCACTTTTGTTTTTACAATCTAACAAAAAGCTTGCAGCTTTAAGACACATTTTATCCGATTCAAGACAAACCATCTTCTGTTACACACTGTGTAGCTTGTTATGGAGCAGTTAATTGCTTTAATACCACAAGAGCAGCATAATAATAAGACCAGACCAAATGTGTGCTGCATTCACACTGGGCGACTGAGAATGTTTTGAACGAAGCAGACGTTTCAGGAAGCGAGACCTTATTTATTCCTTCAGAAAGTGTATATAAGGTTCCGCAAACACATTTGGAACCTGACAGCTCGACCCCAACAAGGTTAATTGTCCCACAATGCAAAAAAGATCCTAATTTGCTCGCTGCTCCTGTGTGATAATTGCGGCAAAGCAAAATGTTATTGTACCGCGTGGTTGTACTGCAGTGCACTGAATAATTGTAGGCACCAGTAACACTCGAGGAACTGTAGGAGATAATTGGAGAGCGGACCTGTGTTTACTTTGCAAAGTGAGAGCGGGGATCGGGAAATTATCAACAGGCAGGTCTGCTGGAGTGCAGATTGCCCTTGAGCACGCTGGCCCGGTCGCTGCGCGAGTGTCAACTTAAAGTTCGGGATAGTTTGCAGATTGTTAAAGTAACATCATCGTATGGAGACACGTACGAGGAAACAAGGATATATCTGCCTGTACAAGCAGTAACTGGGACCAAATGAACACTGCATTAGATTCTTGAGCTGGGGAAGTCTATAAATGTGAAGTGCACAGACGATGACCGTAAAATATAGCCTTGTCAAAGTTTGTTTTACCTTCAATAAGCCGGCGCCCAAACTGGAAGAAACGGCCAAAAAACTGTCACATCAGTGTCTTTTTTATCCATCTGTCTTAATTAGCTGGATGTCAGATCATTTTATGCTTGATTTGAGACCATAATTTCTTAACCCAAGGTCTCAAAATGAGCACAGTGTAATAATATTACCCATTAATTACAAAGCAATTAAGTCAGAAAATCTCATCCAGACTGAAATGAAAGGCTTTAAAAAAAAAAAAAGACACCAAAAGTGTCCTTCAAATGTTGGGAAAGTCATTATGATTTTGACAAACATATACTTCTTTGTCACTGGGGATGGGTACAGAGAGCTGGCACTAAATTGATACCGGTTTCTGATTGGTCAGTACTGAAATATTGATAAGCTCCAGGACAAACAGAGCTACTGTTGGTGCACAATAATGACAGCTGGTCTGCACATACCATACACACCGATTGTGCAATATTAGTACTTATTTTCAGGTGTAATGTCGCTTCATACTGTGCAATTTTTCATGCAGGTGAATTTTTAATTTCAATGCGTAATATTCAGAACCTCAGTCAGGTGTATTATCTATCAGTGTATAATAACAATATTTCACTCAGGTGAATTTTAGTTTCAATGTGG
>JAJHUR010100892.1:0-11679 GCA_027495735.1 Lutjanus campechanus | reverse complement strand
CTCAGTTAGTATCACTGGTAACACCTGTGTTTATTCTACTGTTTCAGGTCAAAATGGCTGCTGTGAAAAAGGTTTATTGGCCCCTTCTTTTTTTTTTCTTTTTTTTTTTTTACCTCTTCAATAATCTGCCTAACCCCATTCAGTGAAAATGTTGCCCCCTGCTGACAGCTGTGTGTAAACTTAGGGTAAACTTCAGCAGTAACAGCAGAGTTTTGTCTCCACTTGTCTTATTAAAATACTTTGTTTAAAGTGTAACTTGTTTACATGCATGTCTGTGGAGATGAAACTATGGATGAGTCAGGATAGAGCAGGGCTGACCGGTGAAGGTGCAGGAAGGAGGAGAGCGCACAAGATCTCGGTAGGATTCTGGGTAAACTTTGAAAGGGAAGTCGTGTATTTAGCATATTTGTTTTTGTGAAAACATGACTGTTTGATCCATATGAGCTCATGTATGGGCAGCAGAAGGGACGGATTTTGATGCAGGAGTGGCAAGTGGCAAGTTTCTATGGACACTGATACTTCTCTGCAGCTGGAAACACTTACATTCCTTTGTAACTGTGTATCTGCTGTGAATGCAAGCAGGATTAAGGGACTTCATGCACCACAATCAAAGATAAAATTTTTGCTTGAGCAAAACTAATTCAGCAAAACTAGGCTTAAAATGAGCAAATCCAGATGAATAATTTTACAAAATTAAAAGCTAATCTGTGATGAGTAAATCCAAGTTTACTGAGTGGTAATGTTGACTTTCAGCTGTTCTGAACTCCTTTACAAAATCTTACATTGTTTGCTAGCTAACTAAAAAGCTCATACAATGTTACACTGCTAGCTGCTAGCTAGCTTAAAAGTTTACAAAACATTTCATTGTTTGCTAGCCAGATAAAAAGTTGACAAAATGTTATATTGTTTGGCAGCTGCTAGCTAAACAGTTAACAAAATATTACACTGTTTGCTAGCTAGCTATAAAGTTGACCAAAAGTTACATTGTTTTCTAGCTAGTTAAAAAGTTGACAAAACTTTACATTGTTTGTGAGCCAGCTAAAAAGTTAACAAAATGTTATGTTGTTTGGTTGCTAGCTAAATAGTTGACAAATATTTGCTAGCTAGCCAAAAAGTTAACAAAACTTTAGATTGTTTGCGAGCTAGCTAAAAAATTGACAAAACGTTACATTGATCCAGTGATCTACTGGAGTGAAATAAAGATAAAGGAGATGTAAAAGAAAACTCAACTAGGTTCAGATGCTCCGTATTCCTTCACAATACTTTACATCGTTAATTAGCTAGGTAGAAAGTTAAGAAAACTTTACGTTGTTTAGCTAGCTAGACACTTAACAGTACTAATTTTTGAACACTATATTACTTCATTATTACTTGATCAAATCTTAAATGTGAGTTTTTGGTGCAACTGATCAAACTGAATCTCAGTTTAGAGTAAAAACTAAATTGAAATAGAAGTTTAATTTAATCTCTCTTAATTTTAAGCTAGTTTTAAAGTATGGGGCGACATAATCTAAAGTTAAACCATGGTTTAATCTGGTTTAAAAATGAATCCTTCTTGGTGCAACCCAGTCTTATTTAAAGGCCTGTAGAAGGTTGATCTGAAGCAACAACTGCCTCCACAATACTGAGACAGACTGCTGCTGCTGCTCAGAGCTGAAATATTCAACATCCATCCACACCTCTGCTCTGACAGAGAAACAGAGAGAGAGATGAGGACTTGAACTCCTTTCTCTCTCCCACATCTCTCCTCCTGCTCGGTAACACACACACACACACACACACACACATGCTAGTCTGTTGCTAAGCAACTGTAAAATAAAGCGATAGGCTCTGAAGTCAGAGAGAGAGAGAGTTCACAAGTACCGCAATCCACTACTGTTTGTTTGGCTCTGTACATGATCCCACCACAGCTCTCCGTGTACCATCTGTGGATCTGAGAGGAGGACGTGCGACTTCTGCTTCCCGGTCCGCCGACCAATCAGCGTCGGCTAGGGGGCGGGCTCAGCGGTTGCCTAGGCTACCTGCGTGATTGACGTCCAGCCTCCTGCAGCGGAGCGCGCGGCGGCGGTGTATCACTGATGCTCAAGCTTCCCCCCCGGAGACTGTGGAGAAATCTGGAAGAAGAGAGGAGAGCCGGGAGAGAAAACACAGGAGCAAGAGGGATGCTGCTGATGATTTAAAGTGCTTCATCCTCCTCCTCCTCTTCCTCCTGCTCTCTTTATTGGGAAGATGAAGGCTGGAGCGCTGGAAGAAGCCGGCTGAAGGGAGAGGGAAGGAAGGATTCCTGAAGAAAAGGGGGGATTTGTTGGTAAGAGAAGCCCCCTACATCACTTTTCTCTGTCTGTCTTGGCTTTACCAGTCACCTGTCTGTGCCAGCACTGTGAATTATGGGACAGCAGGTAAATGGCAGGCTGGTTTGGGGCTGTATGTTCTCAGTGTGTGTGGGTGAGACAGATTCTCTGCATGCTGCGTGGCTGTTGGTGTTACTGTATGAAGCCTGTTTTACAGTATCAGTTATGCAAAGGCTTTAGCTGAGTCAAGAGCTGCTGCTGCTGCTGCTGCTGCTGCTCTATATGGGACTATAGGAGGCAGAGTGATTAAAATGACACTGTCCATATGAGCTGTGTCAGTCATTTCAGGGCTACTGTTACAGCTGAGGCCACGATTTTCAGGCTTGTCTACTGTATCTGCATAGGAGGAGGAGTATTAATTACATAACGCTCCAACTATACTCCTGAATCAGGCTGTGCAGCATCATAATGTCCCACTAGTCCAGAAATCCTTCACTGCTACAGTCATTTAGAGAAGCCTGACTTTATTTGGTACCACTTTACACTAAAACTCCTCTCATAAATGATTTATAAATGGCTCATAATTAGGTTTCAAACACTTCAGAAATCATTAATAAGCTGTTACTGCACATTAGATAAAAAACAACAGTGACCTGTTGCTTGCCAAATAGTGAGCAAACATTTATCTGTACTGTTAAAGGGAAACTTGAGCACTTTTCATGTGGATGTCCTGTCAGTGTGTGATATATTGATCGAGAACACTGAGTTTTCCTGCTCACTGTATAGATGTAGTATAATGAACTACAAGATGCAAAGATGGCGCCCATTCAGTCCAATGAGAGTTGCTCGAGTGGCGCAGAAGCCAAAAAAGTTTTCTAGCTTCTGGGTTTACTTCCTGGTTATACGGCCCTCTGAATATGGGCAGTCGTGTTTGCCCCCTTTGCCCCAACCCGCAAGTTCCCGCTCGACAGATTTCTCTTAAGTTTTATAAATATAAAAACTCCAGTTTGCAGTTTGGGATGTCCTGTCAACAGTTTTACAGACGCCTCTTGCATATTGGAGGCGTATGGGAGATAATGCTTTTTGGGCTGCAGGGGAATTTCTCACTGCAATATCACAATTGGCCACTGGGAAAAAATGGCGGCATGACAGAGCGACAATACCCTGTCTAGGATTTATATATATTACATCCGTGGCTCACTAAGCCATGCAGCAGTGCCTCCATGTATCAGGATGCATTTGCGTTTGAATTGTGCCATGAATCACACATATAATGTTTGTCAATTTAGAAGATAATTTTACAAGTTGACGAAGTCACATTTTGTTGTAAAACTGTTCATGTGAAGATATCTAATTAGAGCGACTACACACCCAGAAGTTTTGTAAGTGATGTCATGACTTTCTCCCTTCAAAAAGCTAACATTAGCTACTGAAGCTACGATACCTGTGTGATTACGTACCGGGATGTAATCACGCAACAGCGGGTCTTACTCGTTCTTTCTCTTCGTGGCTGATAAGAGCATCAGGAGTCGCTGATAAAACACTTAAGGTAAGACAATCCACAGCGAGACTGGTGTCGATGATGCATATTTTGTTAAATGAGAGATGCAGTTCAGTGAGTGAACTATAACTGCAACTTTTTTGACTTGTGAAATTATGTTGTCAGTTGATAAGCAACATAACTGGTGGCACGATTCACACTGGATGAAAAAACTTGACAGTGAAAAGTGCTTACAACCTTATTAAAGACCTAATTATGAACCATTTATAAATCATTTATCGATCACAGGTAGTGTAGTTGTAAAGTGGTAATCGGATAGTCTGAACTCCACTTTTGTGTGGAGGAATCCATCCATCTGTATGTATATGTGTCTGTGCAGCCTCGGTGCTTCACTGGTGTGGGCAGATGTGTGAGTTAACAAGTGGGCAGGTGTAAAAACTCTTGATCCCTCGTGTCTTGTTACGATTTGGAAAGATCACAAAAAAAAAGCGACAATGAGAAACAGGTCATGCATTGGGTTCAATTTGCTCTAAGTGCATGGTATTCGTGCCAGCCCTCTGTGCCACCAGGATTCCCTAAAACGTCCATTAGTAACCTCGGGGTCAGGCGACAGCCGGCTCCTCCGTGCCCTCAGGACTCGGCTGCGCACAATTGGGGGACTTGGCTTTCTGCTCGGCTGCACTCGTGCCGAAAGTGTTCAGCCCGACCACCTGAGGACGCCTCAAACACTTTACGGCTGTTTCATCGTTTCATTGGAAGTCTTTCTTACAGAATGTTTTTTGTCCTCCTGGTGGGTTTTGTGGTTGGTGAGACAGCGGGCCCTCCAACAGTGTCTTAGGTGGAGAATGGGCCCTAATGAGTGGTTCAGATTGCCATCTTGGAAAAGTTCAAAGAACAAATGTTAAATGAATCAATCATGAATCAATGAATCAAGATCATTTATTATCATTGTACAACACAGGGTTGTACAACAAAATTGGAGTTGTGGTTGCTTCACACTACACACAAAAAAACAACAGATAATTAACTGAATTAATGATGGAACAGGATAAAATATAAAACAAAATAAAACGACATGTAGAGGTATTTAGGTACGTATATACAAGTAAATAACTCTGCAGCGTATTCTTTTAAATTTGCATCAGGCTGAATGTGAACAGCAGCAATAATATAGTAATGATAATGGTCAGTATATTCACATTAAAAGTTCAACATCTGGGAAACACTCCTCCCCTTGTCCTGCTGGAGTTTTGCGTGTTGCGTCTTGTCAGCTTTGGAATATGATCTGCTGTGTTTGGTGATGTTATGAAGCAGGTTTCTTTCCCGTTGCTTGACCACTCTGAGTGCCATTTTGTCCTTTTCATTTTCATTATCAAACGTTATCCAGGAGCAGCCTTAATTCCCAGCCGTAACGTGGCTCTTATCCGCTCACCCCCCTCTCCTCCTGGGGTGGTCCACAGCAGTGCGTCCAGCTGATCTCGCTGCATGTTCAAAAGATGCAGGTTGCATTTGTTGATCGTCTCAGGGTCTGCTGCTCTTTAATCCAAACCACACACTTCATTTTCCAATGCTTATGAGTATATGTCTGTCAATATGCAGTCATGTTTCTGGGTCTATACATTACTTTTTAGCTAAATGTTATATCTTATACCTTTAAATGAATAATTTCATATTTTCTTTGCTATTTTTGTCATATATGTGCATGTGTGTGTATGTTCATAACAGAAAATTAACAGAAACACAACAGAAATTTAATTGGCAACTATTCTGATAATCAAATAATAGTTTCAAGCATTTATCAAGTAAAAATATTAAATGTTCACTGCTTGTAACTTTTAAAATTTGAGGAATTGCTGTTTTTCTTTGTCATATTTGATCGTGAACTGAACATCTTTAGGGTTCAGACTGCGCATTAACATGTCTAAAACACTTAGCCTGGCTCACTGGAGGTACAGGGTTCAATGTTAATATTTCATCTCAAACAACTCTCGTGATCCCACACTACTTCAGATGTCATCAAACCTTGTCCTTTGTTGTTTTAATGTGAGAGAGACCCCTTGTGGCAGAACTTACATATTGTGTGTTTGTCCATCTAGGTTGTTTTGTTGTGAGTTGTCGCATTTTGAGGGTATCAGATGTAAAGATGTCTGCCTTCTTTTGAATATAATGAAAAGTGGCACTCGGTTTGAGGTGCCAAAAGCACCAAAAATACATCTGAAAAAAACGCAACAGCAACGTCTCTATACAGAAAACATGACCCGGTTACTCAACATAATCCACAGTCCTTGTTGTGAGCAGTTTCATAGGAACTATTTTCTTCCTATGGTACAAAGAAAGTAGTTCATGAATAGCACAACAGGCCAGAGGAAAAATATGCATTTAATTTAATTTCACAAATCATGCATTTTCATTTTTATGAGTGAAGCATGTGGTGTAGCAACTGAATTGATCCTGCCCAAACATGGAGTAGACAGTGTTTGTTAAAACAAAGATATGCCAATCATTATTTTAAGTAAAGTTAGGGGAAGCTCATTTCTGTAAAAATAGATTAGCCCACCACAGAAACTAAAACTAAGCACTAGAAGTAATTTTTGCACAGCATGCACTGCCTTTGATGATGCAAATTATTATACATGTTTGGGATATTTTTGGCTGATTCTGATCCTTTTTTTTTTGGACTAGATTTGCCAGTTTTTAAGGCAAAACCTATATAAATAACAATATGAGAGATTTAGTATCCACCAGAGTTATCTGACAGTGTAGCAGGCTTTGGAAAACATTATGTAGGGAGATAAAATTTACAGAAAATAAATGTTTTACCAGTTTGGTTAGTGGCTTGCCAAAAATGTCTGTATGACGGGGAAGTTGAAATAAAGACCTCAGTATTTCTCAAATCCAGGATACAGCCCTGATGTTACTACAACTTAAAACATCTGTAATCATTTGAGTCAAACAAGAGCCGAACTTTAAGGTAGAATCAGTAGGATTTATCTGAGCTGTTTGTAGGACGTCAAATACCAAAGTTTTGGGTTGGTAAATTGTCCCGAATACAACAAAATAATGAGAAAATAAGCAAATACGGGCGGAAGGCAGAGTTTCTGCAGAAATAGTCCTTTATATCTACTTATAACATACACTTTTACACTGTTTATGCAAGTCTATAGATATTCTTTTTTTGTTGTAGTTTTTAGGAAAATGTTACATATAATCCATTTAATGACACAAATACACATGTTGGGGGATATTTTTCAGTGTATTCTGATAGTTTTGGGACTAAATTTGACAGTTTTAAGGCAGAAAATCCATTAAATGAAAAGACAGAAACGACAGGAATGTCTCAGGGGAAGTTGAAACCAAAACCTCATTTCTAAAATCCAGGATACGTCTCTGAGTGTACTAAAACATTTACACTTAAACACTTTTATCCAGTTGAGTTAAACAAGACCTCAACTTGAGCTGGATTAAAACATAAGCACAAAAAAAATTAAATTATCATATCATCAAAATCCTTGAAAATCTCATTCATTATATAGTCAGTGTCTGGAACTTAATACATTTTTTAAGGAGGATGTTTTTTGCTTCCTATGATCGCACACTCCTCCTCCTGAATGGAGACATTTTTGTACACCAACCATCTTGATGTTAACTGACTCACTCTGCTCATAAAACTCTGCTCCATCTTGTCAACTGGAAGAGAACTGACTAACATGGCAGCCTAACAGCTTTTTTGGATTCGTCATAGGTGATCTGAAGAGACCTGTAACCAGTCGGAGCCAAATATTTTTATGAGGCTGTAC
Source organism: Lutjanus campechanus (assembly GCA_027495735.1). Taxonomy (NCBI): domain Eukaryota; kingdom Metazoa; phylum Chordata; class Actinopteri; order Lutjaniformes; family Lutjanidae; genus Lutjanus; species Lutjanus campechanus. The sequence continues at coordinate 4,090 of JAJHUR010100892.1, read as the reverse complement.
TCTATTACTTAACTGCATTACTGATTACTTACACTACAGATTTGAGTGATGTAACTGCAGATATAAATCTACAGAATCAGTCATCTAACAGCTGAGATGGATGCTGCAGGATTCCAGTTTGCTATCAGTGAGAGTCAATCACATATTCCATAGCATTACAGTAGCTGCGGTTGGAGGTGTTCGGGTCTCTGGAGCTACTGCCTGTCTGCCTGCCTGCGTAGGAGGAAACATCTCATCTTCACAGCTCCGTCTACTGCAGATATAAAGCTTTGGGATTCGTTTCTGCTTCATTAGGCAGTATGCAGAGCAGCGGCAGGGAAAATGACAGAGAGGGAAACGGAGCCAGGTTTTGAGCCCACAACATCACAAGTACACGATATTCACCTTAACCCACGGATTCGCTGGGATGTCCCACAGATGAGAGATCCTTCCAAGTATACGGGAACATCAGCAGTCCTTGTGATTGAGTCCTGGACAGCCTCAGATCTCTCCTGGCTGGTAAAGGTTTTGTTGAAATCAATCATGTTTCAGCACAGCCTGAAAGATCACAGGATGACAGTGACAGTTTGTCAGTGGCAATGTGTCAACAGGAGGTGCGAATCTGTAATTAATCCAAAATTCTATTGCAAATGTAAATGGCTTGTTTTAAAAGTAGTTTAAACCGAGCCATTGCATTAATAGTGCACTTGAAATGACACTATTTGATGTGTCTGAAATTATGTTTGTCCAGTAATCATTACATAATAAAAAATAATGCTATCTTATCCACAATACACACATGAATACACCCACACACACATTTGTACTTATTAGCGCATGCACTGATATAATGCATCTCTAATCCACTAGTTTAGCCAAACCTTAGCCATCACCACTGCATGCCTAATGGGTGCAAAAGCATGCATTGCACCCTTAGTTGAACATTTTGCACCCTCAGTTGAAATTTGAATATAAATGCCAAGCACATGGCGGTCATACATCCGTGCTGTCGGCAGCTGTCCATCTACGCCTCCGTCTGGGAATACATTCAGGCGCTCACAGGCGGTCTCCACGCACATCTTCTATTTTGGTTCAGCAGCGCAACGTATGGTTGGGTGAAGGTGAATATAGATCAGCAGGTGTGGTGATCGTTAAATATTCTCTCAGACAGTCACATCGCAGCTGAGCCAATCACAGTTTAACAGCTCAGCAAACAGGAAGCTTTACCTCAGGAAAGAGCATCAGTTAGTTATAATAACAACAGAAATAAAAACAAAAAAAGTAAAGTGACTGGTGGCTCCTTGTTGATGACCTGGCTCTGACTCTGACACTGACACTGGCACCGTTACAGGTGCATCAGAGAGAAATGTGCAGCAGGAAGATCCACCTGTGCTTACATCTGGTGATGATTACATCTGGCCAGCGCTGTACCTCACCTCGTACATGCTCACATAGTTTAGTAATTAATGTTACACTCTCAGTGTTTGTACTGTGTAATGTGTTTCAAGGACAAAACATGAGCTATCTTTGCTAAAGAGAAAGTTGTAGAGGTTATGATGTGTTACAGCACATCTCTTTTTAGGGACAGTTCATACCAAAATCAAAAATGCATATTTATTTTCCCTGACCTGTAGTGTTGTTTATCCACCTTGATTTTTTTTGTGTGAATTGCATAGTTTTGGAGATATCAGCCGTACTATATAAATATATTATATTAAATGACACTTGTGGTGCTTTAAGGCACAAAAAAAAAAAAAGCATTTATTTTCTTTCTAGGAGAAAAGAAAGGTCTGCGGATTATTTTGGGTAACCGGGTCATGATTTATTTATTTTTTTTGGTGCTTTGAACGCCACATGCTGAATGCCATTTAGTCCCATTTATATTGGAGAGAAGACAGACATCTGATCAATATGGTCAATATGGTCAATATGTCCAAAACAATGCAACTCACACCAAAAAAAAAAAAAATCTAGATGGATAAATAGAACTACAGGCCAGGGGGGAAACGTGTTTTTGATTTGTCAACAGGAGCAACACACTGTACCATTTACAGCTTTTTTGTTCCAGCTGTGTTGCAGCAGAATCTGACCACACTCGGACCTGTAACACCTACACTGTTTTTATTGCTGTTGCAGTGAAGATACCAGTGCACCCCCGCTAATTTCAGATGCACCTCCTGTCATTTTGTTCTGGAACCGGGCCTGTCTGTATACTGCATGCTACAGCCAGGACATGGTTAGATTAGCTTAGCTTAGCTTAGTTTATCATAAAGACTGGAAGCAAGGGTGAAACAACTAGCCTGTCTTATGCTTAACTGAACCTGCAACAAATGATTTTTTGCTGCTTCATTTGGAGTCTGACCAAATTAGTCCACTGTTCACTCTTTGTAATCTCTGGGTTTGGTTTCTACCAACTCCTGAGGAGGGATGTCTGGCTGTTTAGCAGCTAAAAGGCTCCATATGTGTTCACCTGCTAGTTGCAAACTGTTTTAGAAAGGCTGGCAGAAAGTCTTAAAGCTTCTTCCATTTGTTTCTGATGTTTGATGGTGAACAGGTAGTGAACATTGTGTTTTTAGATTTTTTTTCCCCTGAAAACTGCTACCTGCTGCATCTGAGAACTGAGAGCAATGAGAGAGAACCAGAACAGTAAAGTTGTGGGCGGTGTTCTGATGATTCATGCTCCCTTGTCGAAAAATGCTACTGTAGTGCCAATCAATAGCAGAGTAACCCTAACCCTCTACCCAGAAACTTGCTTAGTAGCACATCTTGATTGGTAGCACATATCGACAAAACACCAGGCGGCTTAACAATGAGCTGAAACTTGCTATAAAACTCTGGAAGCCCACTGAGCCCTGCTCAGCACCAAACAGACACAGTTGGAAACTCGCTGGTGAACAAAGTGGAACACTGAAAGACCAGACACAGAGGTAAAATACTGAATACTGGACTTAGATTTATCAGGTGGCCAGAAATATGTCTCTAAATAAATGATCATGTTGCTCCGTAAATACAGGGTTCGTAAATAATCAGCTGTTTGACAACAAGTTTGCTATATCAGCTTAAAATGTGATGATTTGTCCATTAGGAATGGGTAGATTGATCCTCAAAGTATCAATCCTAAGGCTACAAAGTCTTGATTTGAGCAGAACTATTGATACTGGCATCAATGTGATCGATAGAAAAAAAATGGATCCATCACATATTAGATTCTTCCTCTTAGTGCTGCAATATTTGCATCTCTGCTGCTGTTGTGTGGACGCACGCAAAGATCATTCACATAATCAACATTTCTTTGTTTTCCATTAAATTAAATGTGTTTAAACATGCATGTAATTAAGTAATTAACAGAGAATAGTAAAAAGAAATGCCTCGTGTTTGGCAAGTTATTTGGAAGTAATATATTCAAAAGAGGAATAATAATAAATTACAACATATTTCCCTCCCTGACATGATAGATGATAGATTGCATTAGTAATGTTCATGTGGTCCAAAAAAATCAGTTATTGCACGTTCTCATGGAAAATCCTAATCTCTCCAATAGAGATGCACCGATTACAATTTACTTGCTCGATTCTCATTCTCGATTTTCAGTCTTTCAAATAACTATAGTTGACAGAAAACATAACCTTTACATTGTCTTGAGTGAGAGTGATCTTGCAAGATCTCGTGGGAAACGTGATTTCACGTGATCTTGCGGAAGCAGATTTAAACAAACCAGAGACAGACACGGTGCAACAGTTTGCTTAAGTGAAATTCTTTTCTGTGAGAAACACAGAAGCAGAAGTTACACGAGTCTGAATGAGAAAATGTTTGAGGCGATGCATCAGGTGAGATTTTAACTGTCAGCCTGCTGCTGGCTAACATTAGCCTGAAGAACTGAAAATTTACCGTTGTTCAGTGACAGTGTCAGCTGCTCAGCTGCTCCATCTTCTTGTAGACCGTCTGTCTTCACTTTGTCCTGTTCTTGGAATCTATCAATTGCACCAAGTTCACGCAGGCATGTGTGTGTGTCTGTGGCCAGTTCAGTTGTGGCTGTGACGTTACTGTCTTTGTTGCTGCACACATGATGTGACCACAGTGCGGCGTGTGAGTGTGAATTTGACAGGTATGG
>JAJHUR010100891.1:0-12204 GCA_027495735.1 Lutjanus campechanus | reverse complement strand
TTTTTTACTTATTCATGCATTAATTAGTGATCGTAGAGCTATATAGTTTTAAAAAATTTAAAGGTAAAAGTGCTTCTGGGTAATAGCTGATTAATGCTGATGTATTTTGCTTATTCTGCAGATCTGTGTAGGGCTGCTGTTAACCACAGGGGGTGTGATATGAATCTTTAGGCCACAGAGGCTTCCTGCATAAGTAACAAGCCCACTCCAAATGTGTGCCAATCCTTTAATAGCCACGAGAGTTTGCCAGTGGCCATCCATCAAAAGAACTTAAAGTGATGAACAGTAAATAGTTACATGATTCACAACACGGTAAAGATGTAGGAGGAGACACATACACACACACACACACACACACACACACACTGTACATATATATATATTTCCATAAATAACACATTATTGAAATGTTCTGATGAAATATATTCACTACAGGCTGCCAGAGATTGAAATGTTGCATCTAAATGGAAATAAAGTATCAGAAGTTAAAGTAATGGTTTTGCAGTGAAATTACTCCTGTGACTGATATATTATCTGACACTATTTCAGTTTTTTTTTTTCTTGTTGAACCCCCCAAAACAATTGTTTAAATGAAATCATTTCAGAAGTTTAGGGGGGAAATGTCTCTTTAAAATGTGACACTGCTTTTAAATAAGAAGTCACATGACAAAAAGGTTGGACACTGAAGAAGAAGAACTGAAGAAGCCTCTTGGATGAGAGGCGAAACGTCTTCAAGAACTCTATGAAGTCCAGTTGCCTACAACAAACCTTGCTACGGTTGGACACCATCGTTTTAATCTTTAACAATATGTTGTATTTTATAGGCCTATATGTTTGCTTTTTAACTGTAAGATTAATTTAGTAGTTATGTAGTGGAGTTGAAGTTTCAAGTAGAAACTGAAATAAAATTTAAAGTAGAGGTACTTCTCATCATTCTCATCCTGTTAGCAGAGTTGGGAGGGTTACTTTAAAACGTATTCTAATAAAAAATTACAAAGTAGCTGCCTGTTACAAAATGTAACAGGCTATAACCTAATCCAAGTAGCCTATCCCAAAATTTAAGGTAATGTAACTTGATTACTTGGTTACTTTTGGGTTACCTCAATTCCAAATATGGCAAATATAAATATGGCCTAATATTATAGTTTATGCTTGTAGGAGGTTTATTCATTGTTTGTCCAGATGTTCCTTTGTTATGTGTGAATGCACATTTAGATTAATGAACAGTACAGTAGTAGTAAGAGTATTGGATATCTGCGTAGCTAACATTGGCAGTTTGTCTGTGTAGTTAAAGTTGGCGATTGTTCTGTGTAGCTAAAGTCAGAGGTTGGTCTTGCCCATAAGATTTATTAAAATTAGATAGTGAGTTCTTGAATGATGACCGTGATTTCACAGCTGAAGGCAGAACTGTCACTGTACTGTGATCTTCTTTGTCTTTTCTTATTTAAAGACAAAATAATGTTGACATAATGTTGAAATTTGCATCCAGTAAAGCTATTTACTGTAAAATTAACTTTGTGTCACTTGAGACCAGAGTGGTGTTGTGGGAAGTGTAATGTGTATGCACTGAGCATCATAGCATATGGTTCCTTATTTCAAATTGTATTATTAAATTGTAATCCTGCTATTAATCCCTATTTTTTACTAAACACTTCCTTTTTCTGTAACTATAATGAAATACAGTTACCTTTTTCTTTTTCCTAATTATGTAATCCCATTACATTATGTTACTCCCCAAGCCTGCCTATAATTTATTACTGTATCCTGGACAATTATAATATACAAAAGTAATACACATGTATGTGCTTCCACACTTTTCATTCACTACAGGATACTGAAGATTGAAATGTTGCCTTTTTGACGGAATTACTCTCAGTTAGGGCTTCATTTATGATTTACTATAAATGATTTTTGGGAAATTAAAAGTCTGGGCAAAAAATCTTTATTTCCTCTAATGAGTGAGCCCAGACTTGGCTGAAACAAGGCTGAGTCTGAATGTCTGGAAACACCTCGTAACTGCAAAACTAAGCCAGTTGGCAGGACAATCCAGATGTAGTTAGTGTCGCTCAAACAGTGCCAGTGCGCCACACTGTTTAGTCTTCACACCCAGTCTGCTGAGCCCTCTCAACATAATTCATCACATTTTCTCCTTGTGTGAACCCCAAGAAAAACAGTGTCGTGTTCCCTTTTAATGCGAGCCACAGGTATCACTGACGGGTCGTGTAATCCACTCCTCATTTGCATCGCTTTGTAGAGCAAAGCACTAATCTACAGAAAAGACAAACCACTTCCCCCAAGTAATTTTCATCTTGACCTGTAATTGAGTCGAACGAAATCGAGCTGCTCAGATTGTCTGACTCAGTGGGTGTTTGCATATGTGTGCGTGTCAGTAAAGGGGCGCAGCTTTTCTCATTTTGATTTACTAGCAATAAAATAAACACTTTCCCTTAATAGAGTGTGTGCATGCGAATAAACAACCCCTGCTTTTCAATTACCTGATGGATCGGGCGTCGTCTCCCAGTGCAGCTCTCCGTCTTTGTCCCTGATCCAACCGCAAAGACCATCATCAAAGGAGCAGCTCAGATACCCCGATTCTGAAGACATTAAATAAGACACACTTTTCAGAGAGGTGCATGACGCACACACATGCAAAAAGGCTTCAGCGTGTTCTGTGTAACACTTCACAGAAGCCCTGCTGTGCGCCTTTAACATTACCAGGAGCAAGAGGACTGTTGAAACACCTTCTGATGAACATGATACAATCAAAGAGTAAACATTTGTTGTAATCTCAAAAGGGAGATGATGCATTGAGGAAAAATCAAGTAGAAAGTGAGCTGCATGCATTCATCTAAAAAAAATCACAAATATTTGTACAAGCTGCTGGATATCAGTGAGTGTATTGTACTTCTACGCATATATGCATACCCTACATCATGATAAAACAGATTATAGTTACAACAGAGAGTCATTCTATTCAGTGACTGATGATTTCTTTCCTAGCGATGATGCCTAGACAATAACATTAAGGGAATGCAGGCAAAACAGTTGCGGTATCATCCATGCATTGCCGTACAAATTGGTTTGAAGATAAGAAAAACATCCATCATTTTGTCCCTGGAAAAGGGTTTCCACAAAACACTTCTCAGTTCATTTTCTGAGCCAATGAAAATGCCTTCTCTCCTGACACTGCATAGCAAATGATCCACCGTGAACCAAAATAAACACCCAACTAAATCATTAGGCAATTTAATCTGCATACTATATCATCAATAAATCACATCAAGCATATATGACAGATAAAATGATTTCTCTTCACAAAAGCTATTTTCTTTTTGTTGTTGTAGGAAGTCCACATCGAGAACTATGGAGCTCCAAATGATCAATTAATCATTCGAGCAGTCGAGCAATCAAGCAAGCATAATGTGAAAAGTGGAAAAGTCTGGCGGTTCATTCTGGGCTGTGAGCCATTATTTAAACGGATATGGCCAGATGTCATGTGTCACCTCCTGGTGAAAGGCCTATCAAAACACATCTGGTCACTACAATATCTTCGCCTCAGCAGCAGCGCTGCAGGAGCTGATTGTCAGTTTCATTTTGCTCGCAGCAAATGTGGCTCGTCCGTCATCATTTGAGCTCTGCAGTCTGCTATGAGCGGGGCCTGTTGCTGATTGTCTCTGTCAAACATGTTGTGTTTACCTGGGTCGTCCTTGGCTTCGTCCGCCGTGTTGCCGAGCTCAATGTCAAAGTCGATGCCGAGGACAGTGTTGTGGCCGTGGTTCCGGGGGACTGAGGAGGAGAGAGGTGAGAGGTTTAGATAAAGGATTAACGAAGGTATTATATTTGCTCACCGGCCTCCCTGCTTGTAGCTATTGTGTGGCTTTGTTTCATTACTCTTCAAGGACTCTACAAGGATGAATCAATGTCATGGTTTAATGCCTGCATGTCCACAGCTAAGCACATTTTAACAATGCTGCACTGATGGCCGCAGAGACCAGAATACCTGAGAAAACCTGCAGAAAGACCAGAAGTCAAATGTGAATCGTAATGAGAAAAAAGGGCGATGGTTCATCTGATGCAACGTCTGGGCAAATGTTGCCACAACACAACCTGAGGCTACAGTACATACACACACATACAGTACACGGCCAGTCCTGAAATAGCCTCTTTCCTTCCCCAATGGGGTCACACTGCCTGAAATACTATAAGCCAAGCTGTCTTATTATAAAGGTCAACTGACAAGTGAAGCAGAGAAAGTTGTTTCTTTTACTTTTACAGTGACAAGCCTTTAGTAGGGAAAGATCTTTTGGCCCTTTTAATCTATCAGACTGACAATTGTCTTGGTTCAAAAATATCTTTTGAAAGAGGCACTTTTCTTTAGAGGCATGAAAGAAAAGTTAAATATATCTTCTTTTTACTATGTATGTTTGTAATACAACTGTGCTCCTATAAACATGCACACTAATTTGCATGCACGTGTCCACACTCATTTATGCACACCCACTCTGATGCACACACACTCTTTATTATTTTATTTATTTCATGTTTTTGCTTGATCAATGTTGCTTACTTTATGATCCTATGGTTGCTTTATTTGCTCACTTTGTTTATTACGTGTCTTTTGTATTTGTTTATGTATGTATGTATTATGTATAATGCTTACTGAGGTAAGATTTCTTATATAAGCCTCTAAAGGTTTTTTTAATCTCACCTGCACAATTAGCTTCTTTTCTTTATGCAATTAGTGTATTTCTGCTGTTTTTTTATTGTGCAAATAAATTAATAAAACTGACATTTTAAGATGAGAAAGGGGAGTTTTCTTTATCTGAATCAAATGATTGCTGGTTTGTCTTGGACAAATAAAATGCCACATCAAGACTAGTAAATCTAGCAGCTTTATAAATAAAAAACAAAACAAAACAAAACAAAACACAAAACAATGAAACTATTAAACTACAGTATAATCAATTAATTGTTAAAGTAATGTTTAATAAAAACATTCAGCCTCTCAAATATGAAGATGTCTGTCTTTTTTCCTGTTTACTGTCATTTTAAACTAAATATCTTTGGGTTGTGGAGTGACAAAACAAGACAACCTTGGATTTTAAGGAACTAAATTGGAAATTTCTCACTATTTTCTGACATTTTGAAGAGGTCACTGCTCTAGGTTAAACATGACAATTAAGTTTAGTCTTTACTGTTATTTGATAACCGCTAACTAGAGGTGGGTGATATGGCCCTAAAACAATATCAAAATATTCTGGATTACTCTGCGATGACAATATATCGTCATATGTCCTTGATCTCTGATGCGTCATCATTAATAATCCTATAGAGGGTGCAGGTAGAGAGTGTGTATTTTCATAACAGTGGGCTTTTATTTTCAAGATAACACACTTAAATTTACATTGACAGACTGACAGTTAGAAAGAACTGATCGACTTACAGTGGTCAATTCACGAGGTTGCGTGCATCCTGCAGAGCTCCTGCAGAGCTCCTGCAGCCTGCCTGTGTCTGCTGTGTTTGGGGAGATTCCAACCTATGTACTGTAATGTACCATCTATTGCTCCAACTTGCTGTTTGGACTGGTGTACTCATTTTTGTATGCGCAGTGCCTCCATATTCCTCCTTTAAATTTGATACAAATCTTTCAATAAGTGGTCTGTTTCTCCCTAATATAAGTGTGCTTTTAGTCTCCACATTGACTGCAGACATACCATTTTGCGGCCTATTCATTTTGCTTGGAACATGTCATACATGATCAAACCTACTACAGTTACATCTCATATATTTCTGGATTCAGCATTCAGAGTCATACCTTTCCAGAATATATTGCTTAGTGTTTCTGGGACGTACCCAGCCAAAACTGCCGAAAAGTAAATTAATACATCCATCATAGACTTTCATATTTGATATTTCTGCTTACTGTACTTATGTGTTTGTAAGACTGCATTTCCTCAATATATCCTCAAGATATTCACATTCTGTTTTGTAGAGGAACCCCCTGCCTGCTGTCACACCAAATGTGGGATCAATCAGAGCTTGCATTATGAAATTACCTGAGTTCAGTTGTATGCCTGTTTTATTCTACACTTAATTTATTTATGGGGTGTACCACAATATCTGTCAGTTCAACCATTTTTGCAGTGAAGTACTTTTTATACAATAACCCATTTCTTATGTGGGAGACTGCTTTGTTCTACCTTCAGTAGATTTTGGGTGCCTTGTCACTGGCCTGGAGTTTTTCTTTATCTGAATCAAGGGTCTAAGGATAAGGGGTGTCACACTGGATGTACAGACTGTAAAGCCCCTTGAGGCAAATATGTGATTAATTACTGATATTGGGTTATATAAAAATAAATGCCTTGACATGACAAGTCAGTAGAATTTAATGAGGCAAACTATCAATAAAACTATTCCCAGCATCCCAGCCGGATTCTTGCTCCTGTGCCATGAATGTGCTGTAACCTACACTTGAACCGTCAGTCCCCAACACATCCCCCCTGAGTACTGAGAGGGCCCATCCCCTCGCTGGGTCACAACCAGCTGGCAGACGGCGATGTAGTCTGACAGTCGAAGGAATCTGAGAGTGGGGAGGTCACACTCACACCAGGCTCTCCAGCAATCCCAAGCATCCAGGTCTCTCTGTGTGTGTCTGTGTTTGTGTGTGTCTGTGCTTTTAAGGAACGAGCCCCCCCTTGAGTGCTTGTATCCGGTCGTAGAGCTACAGATATATAAAGAGTAAATTCGGTGACACGCCAATTAAGGGAGCAGTAATCTGAACGGTGATACTGTGAGTACAAGGAAAAAATAGCTGCGTTTGATCTTATCTTGACGGGGAACATTACGGCTGTTCTCATTTCCAAGGCATCAAATACGGCAATGCCCCAATGCTTCAAAGTATGACGCTGTAGGTATTCCTGTAGCGTCATTTCTGGATGCGCCCCTTTAGTGTTATGTTTTAATGTGCTGTCAAAATCAGGTGATGTAGTACTAAGAGAGAAAGTCCATGTATGGAGAAAATGGGGTGGACAGAAACACAGGACTTTCACCTAAGAGACTGAGGTTCAAGAGTCAACATTTATTTCTTTATAAGACATCACGTTACATTATGTACTAACGTATGTAACTTACAGGCATTATGTTATACACGTGAACTTGAACAATATACTCATTTTAACCAAAAACATCTTTTCCTGAACCCAAGTTGTTTTGTTGCCTAAATTTACCCAAGCAGCTTTTGTGCCTCTATTTTGAAAGTCTACATGGACATTGCATATATAATATTGCTATGCACATGAAAAACTGACACCAGAGGTCAGGTGGGGACTTATCAACAGGCAAAGGTTGGCCATTGCCTCAGGCCACAAGCTTTCAAGAGCCCAATAAAACTAATGGCTAAGAAAGTTTTTTGTTGTTGTTATTAGCGTTTTGTTAATTAATTATAGCGTTTTAAAAACCCATTTGCTAAGATGGCAACAGAATGCTTAATTCATGATTGCCTAAGGGCCCCCCCACTATTTAGTGATCTTACTGTGTACACTATCTGTGGGAATGTTTCAAGAAGACAGTAGCCAACTTGTGTGAACAAGACTGTTGAGAATTGAAGCGAGGCTACCAAACCACCCCAGCCAGTGCTTGTTCATACTGTTGCCATCTGGCAATACTGCTTCTTTCCTGAGGCTGTGACGCTGCTTGTTTCATCCTCAGCATTATATTCTTCATTTTCAGCTGATTCTATTTTAAATCTTTTTTTCCTGAATTTGTTAATGCTGCAGAAGTGCAAACACTGGAAGTCATACTAAATAGCGTATAATATATAATGAGTTAGTATCTCAAAATAATGAGTTAGTATCTTATTGAGAAACTTTCTAAAAATAGGATCGTAATTAAATAGTAAGGAGAAAGTTTCTCATTATAATGATTTACAGAATCTTTTTTCATTGGCAGTTATGGGCCTCCATAGAGAGACAGCACATCCAGTAGTGCAATGAAAAGGAGACACGGAGGCTCATATACCAAGCTTGGCAAGCTGCTTGCCACTGTTAACAGAGTCTCCAGCCTGTAGTGAAAACTACAGAGTTGTAGCACAGTAGACTTCATAATCAAAGAAAGTTTATGTCATGTTGACACTTCTGTCCATATTCACACGCTCCCTTTCTCCTCCTGAGTCTAATCAGAATTTCAACAAAATAAACTGGTGTCTAAAAAAAAAGTTCTGACAGGAGAGTGGCAGCAGAGAAAATGGCAAAATCAACTGGAGCAGTTTGGCTGGGGCATCAAGGCCACTTTGGCTGCAGGGCAGATCATTTTCTGAGGGGCATAAGGCCAAACTGAGGGGACTGAAATTCCTGCCCTGGTTTGAAGACTGGGACAGCTGATAAAGCTGCCGTATTTGACAAGTTGGGAGTGAGAGCATGTCGGAACATTATCACAAAGTTTATTTTCTCTTGAATATTTGTATATTTCAGTTTTTCACAGCTGCTACAGCACTAAACCCCATTCTCTGAACCAAATGGTCAGTGTCCTAAACCCATTTATCAAATCTTTCACTCTTTTGGCAAAACTTTAAGCTCATTTCTACTTGCTAAGACACATTTTGCAGTGTGATGCACTTGCGTTGCAAAATGGTAAACACAGGCAACAGAAGCTGAACACAACTCCAACATGACTGTCATCAACTCCAAATAGTTCACACTTGTTTCTAATGATGTGAAGTTTGACAGTTTGACACAATTGTTCACGCACTAAAACTGGAACTGAAATCTGAAACTCATGCCCGAATCCTTAAACCAGGCAGGCAACAATGCAGCACAGTTTCTGCCATATACTCAGTTTTCAATTCTATGTAAATCACACTTTTTGCAAAACACTGCACACAGTTCTCTGCATAGGCACAGCATTCAAAATTACAGTAAAATCCCTTGTGTTCCTTTGGAAAGCATCATCGGTTACAATGCCAAGTTTTATTTACCAATGGCAGCACCCACTCCTCACAGAGGTATTGTGGCTTACAGCAACCAATTTACTATAGTAGAATCCGGTTCAACACCAACTAGCAATTCAGACTGTAAAAGCCTGCGTGTTCTATGGCTGAAACCCCTACACCAGACAAAACTTTTCTACAAGCGACTTGGCCTGCAGTGACTGGCAGGAAGTCTTGTCAAGTCGTGATCCAGTACAGAGGGTTTTCCCCCTTTGTCTGGCAAGCGAGAACATTGCTTGATAGATAGACAAAGTCCTCTGGCCCGACCAGCACAAAGACATGATGCTGAGGCAGAATGAATCCATCGCCTGTATCACTTGAAGTACTTGCAGTAAACAATATATTCTGTACTGAGCTGTGCATATGCATTTTATATACAGTATATATTTGAAAATTCAAAATGCATTTAACATGCATTGAACACTGTGTTTTGCATCTTTTTTGATGTCTTGTGTAACGACTGATCAGCAGTGTTTATATTCTGACTGGCTATTTGATATGGATGTGAGGATATGAAAGCATTATTTGATTTTTGCCAGAAGAGTCAAAGGATTTTTTGAATGTGGTTTGAATATTTGATTTTCTGATCACAGTTTTGAGAAAAGGGTGGAAGGTTTCAAGAAATGTGAAAATTGTAAAGAGTCAGTTTCACCTAACAAAAAAATAAAGACAGTGAGATTATTAACTGGAATTGGGTGATGATTCTCTAAAATATGTCACATTGGCTGTATTAGATGTAAAGCCAAACCCAAATTACAAAGAAAAGCCTTTGTGAGGCTCAAGCCAATGAAAATGTAGATTCTAAAAACCACAACAGCCATGTGTCTTTCAAGAAATATTATCCTGGTTACTTTGTGTGATGTGTCAAAGCAGAAAGTAGTTCAAATGAAAACTTTTCACAGCGAGGTCACTGGATTATCCAGAGTAAGTGGGACATTGTTTCCACAAAGATGAATTACTTTAGTGCTTCAAATGTATTCCTTCAAACACCAAAAACAAAATACACCTCCACCTCCATTGCGCTAGTGGACAAATCTCAACTATGTGAAAACCTCAATACATTAAAGCATAACCCTCAGATGCCACTAGAGGTAAGATTGTAATTTGGCTTGAGTGACTTTATAAACTGTATAAACTTTGCTCAACAACATTTAGTATCACACACTTCATACTGTATGTTGCTCTCTGGTCACTGTTGTTATTTTACCTCTTGACCTTGTGTGAAGAGGTAAAATAACAACATCCAAATATTTGGGAGGTCAGTAAAAGCTGCTCAAGAGAGATTTCCTATAATCTGTCAAAACATTGAGCAACCAGTCCTTGATGTTTTTTTAAGGGTTGGAGACACATACAGCATACTTCATCATTTTCATTGTGTCAGATGCAGTGTAAGTAACGTTCCCTTTGTTGACGTGATGTTAAATCATTAAATTCCTGTTACTATTTAGTGGGTGAAAACCTTGAATCTACAAATTCCAACTCATATGGAGTGTAAAAAAGGCCTTGCTTTAAACTTAACATAAATTAATTTTTGATGCAACAGAGAGCATGTTGAAAGACTTATTCACCTCGGAGGAGCACTCCTTTCAAGGGAAATATAGAGTGTTTAAATGTTGGGAAATATGCTTATCCACTTTCTTGCTGAGATTTAGATGAGAAGATTGATACTGCTCTCATGTCTAAGACTGGAAGCAGGGAAAACAGCAGGCAGTCCAACAGGCAGTTATATGCTGTGACTATTATTTAGCTGGAAGCAGGGACATGTGCACACATTTTCAGGGGCTGCTGGTCTTACCTCAAAAAAAAAAAGAAAAAAAGAAAAAGCCAATAGGTAAGTCAGCCAGCTAGCTAGCTAAGATTGGTTCATGTGATAGCATAATATAAAGCAGTATAAATGAGATATAAGGCAGATGTGACAAGCTGCACATTGTCCTGAAGCATATGTGGAGATTTTTTATTCACAGGAGAATGCAGTGGTTATATTCCATTTGTCATCAATCATCTCCGCAAATTCAAAAAACTCACCCAGTACCTTCATACAACGGCAACAATACCAAGTTTGGATTCTACAGCGTCATATACCAGGGGGCACAGGGTATTGCTTCATCACACTTTTTTTTCTAACTGAAGCCAAAGAGGGCAAATGTGCTGTTGCTCAGACAACTTTAGCTCGACATTGTGCATGTCCTTGGCTGGAAGTAGTGACATAGAGTTTTCTCATCACCAGGCTGCCAGGCAACCAGTGGAGACCCTGACCAGACGTGGGGGCCGAAAGACGAGCTGTTGTCCACCACGTCACTTTTACATTTCTGTGTCTGTACAGATTAAATGAATGTTGGCAATTATTGATCTTTAGTTGTGTTTGTAGGCATATTTTTGAATTTTAGTCAGAGCCAGGCTAGCTGTTTCCCTGCTTCTCTATGCTAAGATGAGCTAATCACGTCCTACTGCAGCTCCAGATTCATAGTCGATGGACAGACACAAGAGTGGTATCAATCTTTTTATATATTTCTTGGCAGGAAACTTGATTAATGTATTTATAGATGAGATGATTGACATCACTCCCATTTCTAGGACTGGAGGCAGGGGATAAACAGCTAGCCTGCCTCTCTACAAAGTTAAAAAACCTGACTTCTAGCACCTTTAAAGCACACTAATTAGCACCATGTCTTTAGTCTGCACACAAACAGAACTTTTAAAATGCCAATTTGTGTTTCTACAGGCAGTGACAGTATAATCCTGTTGTAAACTCACTATACTCTTTGGTATTACAACTAATAATGAAGGAAGACGAGACCGGGGGGAGTTGCTCATAACGGGTATACTTTACTTCTTTAGCTTCAACTCAGGACTGATGACAATGACGTCAGTAGTGACTTCCTGGAGTTTTCTCATCACCATGTTGCCAGCAACCAGCAGAGACGCTACACAGATGTGATGGGCCGAAGGACAAGCTGTTGTCTGCCGAAAATAGTCAGAGTACTATAAACTGACATTTTAAATTGTCTGTTTCTGCATGGATCAAACACACAGTGCTAATTAGGGATCTTTAGATGTGTTGGTAGGCATGTTTTTGAACATCAGGGAGAGTCAAGTTAGCTGTTTCCCTGCTTCTTTATACTAAGCTAAACTACTCAAATCCTAACTTGAGACTGATGTACAGACATGAGAGTGGCATCCATCTTGTCATCTAATTTATGGAAGAAAACCTGATTACTATA
>JAJHUR010100890.1:0-18908 GCA_027495735.1 Lutjanus campechanus | reverse complement strand
ACTCATTGTAATCCTGCTAATAATCTCCATTTTTACTAAATGTTTCTGTAATCTGATTACATCTTTTTTAATCTGTAACTGTAATGGAATACAGTTACGTCATGTAATAAACTAAGAACTTGACCTGTTCTTTTATTATGATGTCCTGAACTTCATGAATTCATTTGGACTGTTTATTATCAACAATGTTTTTTTTTTTTCATCATTTTAGGCAGATTTTTTTGAACAATTCTTGGTTGTAAAACACCAAACTGATCTGACAGCTCAGCTCGCTGCTGAAGTTTCTGCTGCTGCTCGTCCTGCTTCTCTGTTTATTAGAGAAAAACACAGCAGGTGCTGCTCATCTTCTTACGTCATATTTGTCTTGTTACATCTTTTAGTCGATTTAGTTTTTCTGATGTCGTTTTTGTTTTGCTCTGTCTTTTACGCCCTTTTGTCTTCTTATGTCTTGTTATGTCATTTTGGTCATGTTATGTCATATTCGTCTTATTACACCTTTTACAGTACGTTGTTTTTGTTTTTGTTTTGTTACGTCTTCGTACATTCTTTCTTGCATTAAAAGTAAAGCAACAAGCCTGTTTTGAAAATGTACAAAGTATAAAGTACAGATATCTGAGTTAAAATAAATACTCAAGTAAAGTACAGATACCTGAAAAATCTACTTAAGTACAGTAATAAAGTATTTGTACTTAGTTACTTCCCACCTCTGGCAGACAGCAGTGCTGTTAATTATCCTTTAAGTTTACTTTTCAAACTCAGATGTTATGCATGTAGGTGTTTATTTGTACTGTGGCAGTTTTCCTATAATTTGATTTAAAAAATAATAAATCACAACATATTGAATCTTAATCACAGATGAACAGCCCTGATATTTATGCATTAGTGTCCAGACAGGCTACAATCTTGTTTTTCTATATTTGACTGTCTAGGCCATCTTCCTCCTCCTCATCCTCACTCTGCTTTTACATCTCTTCTTTCCATCTTTCATCCTTTGTCTGTTTGCTTTTTTAATTTTTATTTTACAATCCAACTTTCAGCTCCTCTTCCTCAGACTTTCATCTCTCCTCCCTGTCTTCCTCCTCCTCCTCCTCATTCTACCTTTTCTTTTCCATCCTTCATCCCTCCTGTATGATTTCTTTACTTTTCACTATCCCACTTTCACCTCCTCTTCCTCCCTCCCTCTCTCCTCTCGTCCTCTCCTTCCTCAGACTTTCACCTTCCCTTTCTCTTGATCTAAAACTTTTTTTCCTTCCTCCACCCTGACCCTCCTCTTCTTCCTCGGTCTTGTAGGTGAGCTGCATGATTGGGCGGCAGGTTGGAGGGGTAGGCTTTTGGAAATCACATGGTTCACATTTCCAGCTCTGTGAGACGCCATTTTGGAGGAAAGTTTGGAATTTGTAGACCTGGGGAGGTGGAGGAGGAGGAGGAGGAGGAAGAAGAAGAAGAAGAAGTAGAGGAAGAAAAGAGGAGAAGGAGGAAAAAAAAGAGGAAGTAGAGGAAGAAGAGAGGAGGGATTTGCTCTGAGAGAAGTTTGACACGAATGCACAACGCAGTGCTGTGCAGGGAATAACACACAAGTGTGCGTGCCAGTGCGGGATAAATCAGTGTGGGCTTGGCTCGGTGTGAGTTTAGGTGTGCCTGCCTGCCTGCTTTGCACCAGGCTGGACTTTGAAGTTTAGTTTATTTCTGGACCGACCATCAAAGCTCCGGAGCTGATCCGCTCCCTCCACCACAGCAGCAGCAGCGGGCAGCTCATGCATGCACCGCCTGGCGCTCAGC
Source organism: Lutjanus campechanus (assembly GCA_027495735.1). Lineage (NCBI taxonomy): Eukaryota > Metazoa > Chordata > Actinopteri > Lutjaniformes > Lutjanidae > Lutjanus > Lutjanus campechanus. The sequence goes on along the minus strand of JAJHUR010100890.1, from coordinate 17,129 downwards.
CTGCACGGAAACCGACTGTTTTTTACATGGAGTTTGGCACACGGCAGGTCCCAGTTGGTGGAAGCTAGATTTCCACTTTTTAACCAGCCGAGTGTCGCCACCGCGGTCAGCCTGCGCGGTGCACGCCGGGCAGAGAGCCTCTCAGGCGGGGAAGTACAGCTCGGAGAGTCGGTAAAGGACGGACGGAGCTTCTTTCTGGAGGATATTAGTTTGAAGCGGGACTCCTGGCTGTGTTTTATTCGTTGTCCCTGGAGACTCGGTGTTGTTATTTTCGCTGGACGTGTCAGTTTTCCCCTGACAGGGAGTTTGGAGGTTGTTTGGCTCGGAGGGGAACTTGGTGTCGTCGTGGAGGGATTTTCTTCAGCCGCGACTTGGAGCGCTGACAGCGGGGTTTAACCGGCGGAATAATCGATAAAAGCCGCCCTGTGTGTGGAGTGTATGTGGCTAACACAGAAGTAGCTCCACACCGAGCCGAGCCAGAGCCCACCATGCCAGTCAGAAAGAAAGGTAAGCCGCTCTCTCTCTCACTTCACGTATTAACTAGCCTGCTAGCACAGTCGTGCCTAAAAGGGAACCTTCGATTTGCGAATCTCTCGCGAGATTTGTAGACGTTGTCTCTTCTTTTATAATCTGTCTACTTTATATAATGAGAAAAAGCTCCAGTTATGATCTAGTCAGGTTTTGGGCAAAAAAACTCTTGGTTAGATTTAGAAAAATCACAATTTGGGTTAAAACTAACAAATCTCGCGAGAGCTTTTGCAACTTGGGGGTTCCCTTTTAGACAGAACCTGCTAGCCCGGCTAACCGCTGCCTGCTGGGAGAAACTCCAACTGCAACCTCATATAAAGAAACCCAACACTTAAACAAACACGGACAGACTCTAACACACACATAACTCGACAGAAAGACCGTCCAGTCGGCTTGTTTCGGCCGCGCCGAGCCGTGCTGGGCCGGGCCACTCAGGTGAAGTGAGTTAAAGTAGGGCTAGCCGCCGGTTAGCCGCTGCTGCTAACCAAGTTGTATATGGGGCACCTTGTCTGGAGACGAGCCCAACTAAAAATAAACTCTAATATTAATAAAATATTCACAAGGTCTTCAACAGTCACTACAACATTCTTCAAGTAGGTTAACTGTAAAATTTAGAAAAATATTCTTATGTTCTTTTTCATTCTTTATTGCAGAATACAGATTTAATAACATGACAACATCCAAGAAAAGTACAATTTAAGACTGAGCAAATACAATCAAGATGAAAAATTAAGTAGAAACCCGAATAAAATCGTATAAAGTATGAAAACAAAAAAACAAAATGCATAAAATGAAATAAGATGTAAACTAAATCTATTTCATCTCCTGTCTGGGGTCCAGTTCACTTACACAGCTGACATGATTCATATGGAAATAAGGCTTTCCTCAATCTAATCAATGAAGTCTGCAAAAAAAATCTGAAATATTCTTCCATTCATTCTTTCTTTCATACTACAGATTTAACAACATATCAGCCTCTGAGAAAAGTGCATTTTAAAACTGTGTAAATTAACAAAGTAAACACAAAAAAAGAAAAAGCCTGCATGAAGTAAGATAATATGTAAAATAAATCTAGTTCTCTTCTGTCTGAGGTTTAATTAAATGATGCAGCTGACAGCTATTCATATGGAAAATAGGGCTTCCCCAGATCTAATCTATAAAGCCTTAAATAAAAAAAGGAAACTATTGTTTTTCGTTTTTCGAGTACATATTTAACGAGAATAGTGATTTCCAAGAACAGTGCAATTAAAGACCGAGCAAATACAATTCAGCTGAAAAATTAACCAGTACAGATACAAACACAAGTCACAGAAAATAAAACAAACCAAAAAATAAAGTACATAAAATAAATTAAGATGTAAACTAAATCTATTTCTTCTTCTGTCTCGGGTCTAATTTAATGATCCAACTGATACATATTCATGTAGTAATGGGACTTTACTTGATCTAATTCATTTCAGTGAATGAAGTGGATTGAAGTGGAAAGTGAATGTTTTAAAAAAATGTTTTATTTGTGTTGAACATATTTGGCAGGAGCTGTTAAAAAACAAAAACAAAACAAAACAAAAACAATTTTCTGTCCTGAGACCAAATCTAATATTACTGTACGTCAGAGCCGACAAAGTCAAATTATTATTCAATACTAGAACTGCAACTAATCATTATTTTCATTCTTGATTAATCGATTAGTTGTATGGTCCATAAAATGTCAGGAAATGTTGAAAAATGTTTGACGGCTGCTTCTCAGAGTTCAAACTGACGTCATCATGTGGAAGATATTCAGTTTACTGTCGCAGAAAACTAAAGAAACAAGAAAATATTCACGTCTGAGAAGCTGAAATCTTAAAAAGTCACTAAAAATAGTTGTCAAGTGTTTCTGATTTCAAAAGCTTCACATTTATTTATTAATTATTAGACTCAGTATTGATCCTAAACTGTAAAAACTCGGAGCAAATATTCTTACATGATAACATTAATAAACTTGTGTACTTTTAACTTTTATCCTTGAAATCATGTCAAAGTGTCAATAGTGCCAAACAGTGAGTTAATAGCAACCTAATTATACTTAGTAATTATATTTGAAGTCCCACAGTATCACAGGGACACAGTGTTTCTGTGAAATACTGCAGCTGCCTCCTCTGTTAGACTCTTTTATTGATCAGATGATCTGTCATTATTTTTACATTAATCACTTGATCTATAAAATGTTAATAACAATAAATTACTTTCAAACACAATCTTAACAAACGATTAATCGCTTTAAGAACGTTCTTTAGTTCCAGCTTCAGTCTATCATCGACTTTTTTCACTTGTTTTCTCACAATTTATAAACTAAATTATAATGAAAATAATGGTTTGTTGTTGGTTAGTGTTCCTCTAACGTCCTGGTCTGTAAAAGGAGCTGCAAAGATCAGTGGATTAATCAATAGTTGCCAACTATGAATATCTTTGGGTTGTGGACAAAAGTCATTTTGCACTTTGATCAACATGGAGCAAAAAACAAATCTCTTAATTGAGAAAATGGTTGATGGATTTATTGAAAGTGAAAATCATCATTAGTTGCAGTCCTTAAAAAAAGTCTTAAAGTAAATTAAACTGATATCAGATCTTAAAAGTCTTTAAATAGTCTTGGATGTTTGTTTGTCATTTTATCTGATTTCCTTCAGTCAGAATCAGAAGTTTTATGGCCTGTAAACCTGAATGTGGCCTGATGCTTCCCTCTGTGAGCCTGATACACTGAGCTTTGTATTTATCTGTTGGAGAGAGAAGCTTCTTTCAGTTAAACCAAACTCCATTTTTACTGACGGACAGTAAAACCTTCTCACAGTCTTAAATGTAGAAGTATTAGTGTATTTAACTAAATATTAAAGTATTAAGTTTTCCTCTCTGATCTGAATGGAGCCTCTGCAGCTCAGTTTGAGAGATTATTGCAGCAGTAAAGCAGCTGTTCATTCAGACCAGCGACTGCTCTGCTCTGCTCTGCTGTATCCCCGACTCACCTCTGCTGCTTCCTCCTCCTCCTCCTCCTCCTCCTCCTGTCGCCCAGATGCACAGCGAGCCCTGCTGCTGCTGGAGGAGTACCGGGCCAAACTGCAGCACGCCGAGGACCGGCAGCTCCGACACTCCATCCAGAGGGTCATCGACATCTTCCAGAGCAACCTCTTCCAGGCTCTCATAGGTACGATCGCCTCCTTCTGATCCTAAACACTTCACAAACATCCTGGAAAAGAATCCTGGAAAACAAGGAGCTGCTGTCCTGGAAAAGTTTGATAAGGTTCTCAGGGTGTTTTCACACCTAAAAGTCTGGACCGAAGTTCATTTTGTTTGAGACACTGTTTACATTTGGTCCAGTTAGTTTTGGTTTCACATTGTTATCACTCAAACAGACCAAAGAGCTTCACACGTCAGGTCATTGATTGATTTGTAGACGCGTGCAGCTGCCATGAATTATTTTTATCATTGCTTTATGGAATTAATCACATAATTTTTACAATAAATCATACTTAATTCAAGCTAAATACAGGAAAGTGAACAAAAATTAGTGACAGTATTTCATTTCTAATACTTTTAGATGCTTATTATAACGCACATGAAACCCTTGAGTTTCTGGAGGCTTTAACGCCTCCTGCAGACCTCCGACCTCGTCGTGTTTGTAGATCTGCAGCAGAGAGTCGACCATCGCGGCTGCAGCCGTCCTCGTGTTTGTCTCTGCTGTGTGAGGCGTCACAGCGGGGCGAGAGGTCATAAAGTTTGTCGGAGTGTCTGTGTGACCGTCCGGGGGCGGAGAGTTTGAGCAAACAGTAGCAACATCTGGAAGTTAAAAAACAACAAAACAAAAAACATCTGCGGGAATCTGCTGAAGAAGAGAAGGCAGCAGCTCAGAGTCGACGTGAGGTGATGTTTGTGTTGATGGGACAGAGGTCAGAGGTCAGGAGGAGGTTGAGGTGTTCATAGTGATCTCTTGCTGAAGAGGACACATGGATGTAGTGTTCAGTACGTGTTTGTCTTCAGTCTGACTGACTGCTCATTTTTGCATCAGCGTGAGGCAAAGAAACTAATTAAAACAAATTACAGACAGTTTATAAAGTTAGTTTTAACCATTTCTGATTTCTTTTAACATGCAGGTGATTAAAAAACATGTCAAAAAAATCTATCTTAAGTGACTCCTACTGACAGAAACATGCTCCATGTGCAAATCATTTTGATATGTCGTGCTTGGGTGCCGACACAAAGTAAACAGGACGATGCTGCTGCAGGAGGAGGAGGACAGGTCGTTCAATGTTGCCCAAGACGTTTGTGATTGGTTTAAAGAAATGCAAAGAGGGCAGGATGTTTTTCCCCTATAGCAGAATGTGTATGTGTGGAACCAGACCTTCCTCCAGTAATGGTAATGGGAAATGTTTAAATCCTCTGTTTTTAGTGGGTTTACCTGCACTTATGTGCTCAGTTTGGTGTAAAAACTGTCTAAGTTTAAGTTTCTGCTCCGCTGCACCACTCGCTCTTCCTCACTGCGCATGCTGATGCACCGCCAACTTCTAACAGTATGCTTCAATAAAATCCAATAAAACATAATTATTAAGGCAGTTGCTGAGCTGCCATCCTGCTGGAATATGTTGCTTTGTCACTGCAGTAAGAAAAAAACCACACCGTCGCAGCCTCAGTCATTTCCTCCGGGTATAAACCAGCCTCTTGTACTTTAACTTACAAAACAGTCCATCAAAAAAAACACAAACAAACATCAGTGAGTGTTGTGTGTACAGAGGCTCCACCCCCGGACCTGCCCAGCGGTGGTATGTTCCGGGTGGATTCTGCACACTGAGCCCACTTGAACAGTTAGTGCGTCATGAAAACAGTAACACCACAACATCACCAACTAGATTGTAATTAATGACTAATTAACAGATATTTCACATGGTTTGTAGCATCCTGCACCGTCACTGCCAACATTAAGTTTATCACAGCTTCACTCAGCTGATTAAAAACCTGCCTCACCATATGCCACCTGCACCGTTTCTGCATGTTTCTCCACCCTTTCTGCTGCATAACAAGCGGCACGCTGCCACAGCCAAATGGAACGCATCCAGAGTTCCTGTGCATCCTGGAAAAACCTGGAATGTTTTCTTTTTCCTGTTCGACAGAGAGGAGCAGAGCAACAGACAGGAAATGTGAGGGCAGAGACACAAAGGGACGACATTCAATAAAGAAATGTCCAGATCTGAAGCAGGCACGCTGCAGCTTCAGGGTGTCCTGACAGAGAAGAGTGACAGAAACATCCCAGAAAACAAAAGGCTCCAGACTAACTTCTTCCACTGGTAGCACTGGTTCTCTCCACTGAGAAGTCGAGGACCACCAGCACTTAAATTACCATGCATGCACTGATTCTTCACCCTCCCACCTGATCCCTGAGCTGTAAACCACCTGACAGCTTTGATACGGAGTGCTCCCACTACGATTCTCCGTCCTTTAAACCATTTGCTCCATCTGAGAACAATTAGACCTTCTTTTAATTTTAGTAATTTTTAAAAAATTACATAATTGATCTGTTCTTAAGATAAGTGAACATTAAATCCTGTGGAAACGTGGCTTCACTGCACACATGAAATCAAGATTCAGTTTCTCATTAAACATCCACAAAGATCTGAGTGAAAATAAACTATTAGAAAACCTGTTTCAAAAACATAATTTTGCTGTTCAGATTATTTCTCAGACTATGTGGGTGCGTCAGCTCATGTTTAATTGATGTTCTGCTACTGGGGAAAAATGTCCTGCTTTGTTTGCATTTCTTTAAACCAATCACAAACATTTTGGGCGGAGCTAAAGCCCAGGATGCAGCGATGGTGCTGCTGCAAAATAGTGTTGAAGGGGAACTTGTTTTGGTGGAACATCTGCACGTTGGGAGGTGACCTCTGACATTAAAGTGACTACATCACTGCAAAAGAAAACAAAAACAGCTATTAGCTTGTTTATATTCATCATGTTGGCATCGTAAGCATTAATGTCCTGTTTTCAGCGTGTAGGCTGCAGCTCAGAGGTTGCTCTTGTTTCCCGGGGACTTAGAAAACGTAGATAGCGGACGCCGTGATGTTGTTTGAAGCAAGCGACCAATAGCTTATTCCAGCAGTGTGCATCAGGTGAGTCAGACTCAAACATAGTTTACACTTAAACTGATTATTGCTGGGGCGATTTGTTGATGGAATCAACGTCATTGATTATGAAAATAGATTGATTTTGCGTGTTGTGTGTCGATGAGTTGCTATGAACCGCTGCGCCCGGTCAGACGATGGATTCACCTGCAGAACAAGCTGCAGAGAGGAATATTAATGAGACAATGTAAATGTATTTTAGGTAAATTAATTGTTGTTATATTGAATGCTAAAAAAATCGTTAGATTAATTGAAAAAATAATCAATAGATTAATTGTTTAAAAATAGTCGTTATCACTGTTTGTGATATAATATTGTAGAGTTGCTCAGACTCAGAGAAGCTGCAGCAGCGGAGCAGAAACACAGGAACTGACATGGATTTTTTGATTGGTTTGTGGAATTAATTACCTAATTTTCATAATAAATCTCTGAGCACAAACAATTCAAACTTAAAACAGGAAAATGTACAAAACTCAAATGACAATATTTCACGTTTTCATTTTATATGCTTCCTGTTACAGTACGTACATGAACCCCTGAATGACACGGTTCGAGGACTGGATTTGGGTTTAACAAATAATAAAAAGAAGGCTTAAATCAAAAAAATTGTCACTTTAATATCAGAAGTCAGATGGATGATGGATCTGGTGAGTCGTCACACTCAGTCGTGTTTGTGTGTTTGATCTGAGCATCTTTCTCGAGGACTAAGCAGGATTAAGCAGCTGGAAGTCGGTTTGTGTTGAGTTCATGAGTTCATCCTGATGAATCAAAACATAATAAATAATTTAAACATAATGAGACTGACGACTCTTAACGTGAACTGAACGACCTCCTGTCACAGATTTATTTATTACTGTGTCACTGTGTTAGAATTCATTTAGAAATTTGTTCATTGTGTTTAAATCTACAAATTCATACAAATAAATACATATCCTCTTATCAATCATGGCTGATATGTAAATATCATCACAAACATCACAATAAAGTATTTTTACAAAACTTTGACTCTCCTGCAGTCTGAGATGAAAAGATAAAAAGGTGTCAGCTGAAGCTACAGTTACACTTATTCATCATGTTTAACAAGGTCATACGATCGACTCAGTGTTTTATTATTATTATTTTATTTTGTCAGTTATTGACATTTATCAACGCTCTGTGTATGTCTTATATTTCATAATTTTGTGCTTGTTTTTTTTGGCACTTGTTTGTTTACAAATAAACCACATAGACAGGTAGATGAGTAGATACAGTAACACTTTATTGATCCCAAACTGGGAAATTCTTCTGTTACAGCAGCAAGTGATGAGAGAAAACCACAAACAGAAAAATAAACCCTGACATTTCAAAATCTATAGAATATCTGAGAATATAGAAAATATGTACAAGAATAAACTAAAATGTAAAAATGTCCAAGAGTAACAGGCAAGGATGCACTGAAACAAATATAGAACAGCAAGTAGAATACAGAGCACTGCACGAAAATATTTAAAAATGCAAAAGAAAATAGGGTAACAGTTTTGAGCCTTTTTGTCAGAGTTACTGAGAACACAACATAGAGTGCAGTTTAATCTCCCTGAAACAAATTGCCTTTGATTTTTATTAGAATCAAACCATCTCTTCATCATTTCCAAGTCTTTCCCCGCTGTATCTAGAAGTTGTCTTAAATTCTTACCACAAGAAAATAAATTGTATAATCTGCAAAATATTTATTTATTTATTTATTTATTTATTTATTTATTTATTTATTTATTTATGATTTATTATAAATATTAGTGTCAATCTGTGTGCTTCATTTGATTATACAGTGATGCTCCTGTGTTCTTTATTCTCTGCTGACAGAAAGTTGGTTCAGAGCCAACAGCAACAAAAACATAAAACACTTATCAAACTATTTAACATGTCAGTTAATGTTGTCTTTGTAAGTTGTAGTGAATCAGTCAGTCAGTCAGTCAGTCAGTCAGTCAGTCAGTCAGTCAGACGCTGCTGCAGGGTTAACGGACGGCGAGCAGCAGGAATGTGGTCTGATCTGTTTGAGTTTCTCAGGAGCGACTGACTGAATTCAGTGTATTTACTTTTCAGTCTCAACTTTTTAAATTGTGAGGTTTTCATTTCTCCCGTGTGTGTATTTTGTAGTTTTACACAAGTTTAAATGCACATTTTCAAGAAATGCATAAACTGAACTGAGTGGAAATCTGTCTGCTGCCTTTCACAGTCAGAGGACTTAACTTCACCTGAAAGACATAAAGATAAAAAAGAAACAGAGGAGAGGGGTTACTGTGACAAAAACAAACATTTATTAAGATAATATCAACTTTATCAAGTAAATTAACTCGTTACAGCAGCCCAAGGTAGAAAAAAAGTGTGATAAATATAAATAAAAATAAAATAATATAAACATATTTAATGGATATTAAAGAATAAAAATATAAATTAAACTAGGCTATGTCAGTTATGTTATGTGTAAAAATAAAATAAATAAGGATATATTTACAGAGAGGCTGGTACAAATACAGTTCAGGTGTTGTCATCTGGAGTCTGCAGGGCTCAACAGTCAGGACTGGCCCTCTCACCGGGGACAAAATCCCATGTTGGACAAGTAAATCTGGCAACTGGAAAAAAGAATTAAACGGTTTGAGTAGACTAATCGTTACAGTAATTTTTATGCAAAAATGGCAGAAAATGAATAAAATTTCCTGCTTTTCTGTTTATTTATTATCATATTAAACTGAATATCTTTTAGTTTTAGACAAGATGAGACTTTTAAAGAGACGTTGCAGTCCAACATCAAACATGACAAGTAACTTTAGTCTTTGTTGTTAATTAATAATGGCTAATAAATAAAACAGTTTGTGCAGGGACCAATAAAAACTCTGTTCAAGTAGATTTCTGAGAAAACATGAACTTTGGGCCCTAAATATTATAAATATTGGTGTATATGTGGTCCGATATATATTTTTTTTTACAGGTCATAATGCAGAATTTTATGGATTTTTAAGTTTTTAGTTTTGTAGGCAGCAGTTTATGTATGTTGGATCATTTTTCTTAATTCAAGTTGTTTTATCTCTGTCTCTCCTCGTGTCTTATGCAAATGCTGCTCTGTGCAAACAATAGTAATCACCAGATTTATTACGTAACGTTAATCACTCAGGCTGCAGTGAGTCACGAGGGAAACTAATGTAAAGGAAACTCGTGTCTTTGATTAAATATTTATAAAGAGCAAGAATCAATGTTGGCCTCTTCACGACGTCCTCACAGGAGACTCACATTTAATAAAATCCTTAAATAACCTTTTCTCACCACCAGTCACCTGAAAACATGCAACACAGAATCTCAGGGTTTAATATGTGTGTCAGGTGTTTATACAGAATATTTGTGTTGAAAACGTTTCTTGACTCGATTCCTTCAGTTTCTGCTCATCCTGAAAACATCCAGTTCTGGTTCCTCCTCCTCCTCCTCCTCCTCCTCCTCAGCATCTTCATCACTAATAGATGAGTGGAGATCATCAGTGTGAACTCAGTGGCCTGTTTTCCTTCTCTCTTCATCCTTCTTCTGTTTGGTTGCTCTGCTGCTGGAAGCTCAGTCACATCAGGTCGATTTCTTTGTTTAACACTCGACAAACGGCCGACAGATTTACACGTCGACGTCGGGTGTGATCCGTGTGTGTGTGAGGCTCCAAACTCTCTGACTGACAGTGAGACGTGGCAACAAATGACGGCCATGAGACAAAAGTCCACACATTCTTTACTCAGAAGTAGGGCTGGACGATTAATCGAATTTTGATTTTGATTTTGGCTTCTCACGATCATAAAAATATTATAATCGAAAAAAACGATTAATTTGCCGCGCGACGTGCATGCAAATTCCTGAGCTGTAAAAGCACAGTGAATGCAGCACTGACGGCAGCCCCTCTCGCCCAACGTGTATCGCCTAGGTAACCCCAGATGTTTATATCAGCAAAGTCAGACAGATGACAGCTAATAAAACCATCGAGTTTACTGTCATAAAGGAGTAAAGAACCTAGAAATCTTCACATTTAAGCTGGAAAAATAAGAGAATTTTTAACTTTCTTTTCTTAAAAGATTACTTGCTATTATAATGCTATTTATGATGTAATAACAAAACTCTTCTGACTGTTAACAATTATCAATAAAGATTTGTTTGAAAGTCAGTGGGTCTTGATTAAGTACTGATATGTCACTATATGATAACTGTGTGCTAAAATGAAACAGAAGTTTAGTTTAACTCATGTCAAACAAACCTGTTAATAACATATTTTGTTTCAAATAAAATCAATAATGTAAAAAACAGAATTGTATCATGATATCACATCAACCTGCTTCATTGTCGGCTCTGACTCCTGGTATGAAATATTAATGAGGTTAGTGTTGTCAGACTGACTCTGGCTGGTCAAACTGCTTCAACACGAACACTGCGTCTCTCTGTCAGTGTCTCCCAGGCCGCGGTGCGTTTGTCACGCTCACCCTGACGTCCCAGCATCTCTGATGAAAAATAGATTTCTGCCACACGGTTTCCAATCTGCCCCAAAAACCCCCCAAAAAGAGATGTCTGCAGCAGGTCGAGCACAGTGTAATCCCTCTGTGGACACGACGATTACCCCCAGTCCATAATCCCACCCCTCCACCCCCCCCACCGCCACCATCACTGATTTACAGAGAGAGCGAGCTGCGTGCTTCAGTTTCTGTTTTTCTTCTCATTCTTTCAGTTCAGACTGGCCTGATTCCTCCCAGAGAAACAGATGGCATCAATCGAATCTTTTCAATTTAATAAATCGACTCTCAGTTTTCAGCTTTGAAGATTTGGATGTTACTCTGCTAATTGCAAAATGTTTGAACTCTGCAGGTTTTGGCTGCCTGCGATTTATGACATTAAAATCATACGATGCAGCATTTTCCTCCCAAAAAAACACAAACCAATGTAGAGACTCGTATGAAAATAATCTCGCTCTGGATTGTTCTTGACCATTAACATATAAACAGACAAACAAACTGACTCCTCAAAAGTGAGTGCAGAACGTCTGGATCGCCCCCTGGTGGCTGGCTGCAGTGTAGCTCATAAACCCCGCCCCCTGGGACATCCAACCAAATGAAACATCAAAGTACACGTCAAATAAATGTTTCCCAAAGATGGCTTCGGTCATTTTAAGTAGTTTTTTTTCACACTGGTGTTTGTTGAAGTGTTTTTCTGATCAGTTTGGTTTTAATTATTTATTTGATGATTTAAAAAGGGGAGTTCACGTCATGATTGACAGCTGAGCCTTTGTTGTGAGCACTACTTTCTTTCTGCAGTAGAATCTAACAGAATTACTTTAGTTTTCTTTTCTACTAGAAAAGTCTACATGAAGCTGCTCACAACAAGGTCTGTGGATTATCCTGAGTAACTGGTAATCTTTTAACAAATATTGCACCTCCTGCTATTTGAAAATTGTAGAAAGCCATGTTGCAGGGCGCCCCTGTAGCTCAGGTGGTAGATTGTGTCGGTCCTCTGCAGCGGTCGGTTGGACTCCTGTTTGCTGTGTCAGCCCTCCTCTCTATACATCAAATGAAGGCAAACATGCCCCAAAAAATAATCTTTAAAAAAGAAAGAAAGAAAGACAAACTTTGATTAATTAGGTCATGATTTTTGGAAGGAGACTGAATTTTTCAAATGTATTTTTTGGTGCTTTGAGCTTCATCTGTGGCTGATTCAGTGACTGATCTATGAAAAAGATTTAAGTTTCAGCTTTAAAAAGTCTTGAAAATGTTCCAGTTGCACCAGTTTCTACCTTGTTGGTGTTCTGTTTGATGTTTGGAGTTTAAAATATTAAAAATGAGAGTTTGATGTCCGTCGCTGACCTCTGCACACACACTCTGGGCGTGGCGAGTTCGTTGTGTATTTTGCACACAGAGCTGCTGCTCTGATAGCAACAGCAGTCTAAATAGGTGTGGTCCTTTATTAGACTGTACAACAGAAGCTCTTGTGTTGGACTCTGTGGTCTAACTGGTTAATATGATCACAGTCTGCTCTCACACAAAGGACCGTTCTCTGTGTTCAGAGATGCCAGCGATCTGTCCGCTGTCTTTAATTTGATTTAATATCTGAAGGTCGACAATAACGAGTGAACTCAAGATCCCATAATGCTTCTTCTTGTTAATCTTAAACCAAATGCCACGAAGAAAATGTAATTTTAGGATTATTTGGGCCTCCATATTCTTTTTATAGAACATTTATTTGTACACATTTAGTCCTGACTGAACTGACTACTTCTTCTTCTTCTTCTGCTTCTTCTGCTTCTTCTTCTTCTTCTGCTTCTTCTGCTTCTTCTGCTTCTTCTTCTTCTTCTGCTTCTTCTTCTTCTTCTGCTTCTTCTTCTTCTTCTTCTTCTGCTTCTTCTTCTTCTGCTTCTTCTTCTTCTTCTTCTTCTTCTTCTTCTGCTTCTTCTTCTGCTTCTGCTTCATAAATAACTTAAGCAGTAAATTGTTGTCTAATAATTTTATGTCAATCAACTAATTGTTTCAACTCCACAAATCTAAGCTTTTCGCTGACCTCTGCTTTCTGAACAATTAGTATAAAATGAGCTGAGTTTGAGCTCCTCACAGAGTTCTGTTGTGGTTCTAGGATGCAGAACCATGTCCAGGTTCTCTGCAGAGCCTCGACTGCCCCCCCTCCCTCCTGTATGTGATCCTCTGTGGTGACTGCAGAGCTGCTGTCAAACATAAACCTCTAACTCGGGAAACAGATCGTTAGTTTCACTGTAAAACGATCTCTTAACAGTCTCCCACAATTCCACAGACGTCACTTTTTATTGGACATCGATACGGCGCCGTGTTTAAGGTCGTCCCCGGAGGACGCTCACACTAACAGCAGAACAAACCACTCGTCAGCATTTAGTTTGACTGCTAACTGGATTTTCACACTGAAGACGGCTGAAGACAGAAATGTTCATTTACAGTGAAACAGAAAAGCACAAATTCTTGGTTGGAGAACTGGAGTGGGAAGATTTTGTTACCGATGCCGTTATTTATTATGCTCATTGGTCTGATTCCTTATTTTTTATTAAGCAAAATGTTAATTTGTACTTATACACGTTTGAGTTATACTCAGCTGCTCTGTCTGGAAATAATAATGATGGGATAAAAGAATTTCAGTGGCTTTTCTGAGAGATTGTTGGTGCTGAAAATCCCTGATTTCACAGCAGCTTTTCAAAAAACAAATTGTGATTCATACTGCTCTGATTTTAGGCATTTTTTGCAGTTAGAAAACTGCAAAAAAACTTAGAATTCTAGAATTCCCTTATTTATTCCTGATCAAATTTCAGAGTAGAAAAAAGGTTTCCAGCATCAACACAGCTATTTAATTATCTGTGAGTCTGAACACAGCGTAGACACAGAAGAAAAAATCCATGCATGTGACTGAGGTGTGCAAAAGCTCCTTTGTTTAACTGCAGTTTAATCTGGAGCTGCAACAACAGGCTGCTTCATCATCTAAAATGGATGTAATGAGGGAATATTTGTACTGCATTCCTTTTCATTTATGTTTTCTGAGTGAAGCTCAGCCTGCCTGCGTGGCTTTTTAATGTCATTATAACGGGATATTTGCTCTCAGTAATGGACTCGGTGTGTCAGTGACACTCCTGACAAATACACGGCATTCCTGGAATTAAAGCTCATGTTTCGTGGAAAGATGTTTCAGCATGTTGCTTGTGTTTTGTCGACATCTTTTTTTCTGAATTGCAGTCACACTTTGGACTGTTTCTTCCTCTTCACCATGAGGCCTCGTGTCTTTTTCAGTTGTTCCCTATTAGCAGAGAGCGTCTGCAGCCGCCTGAAGAAAAGGTGCTGCGCCTGCCATCTTTTGTCAGAGCGCTTTTTTTGTGCACCTGCTGCAAGTGTTTTTAGTTGAAAATCTTCTGAGCTCTTTAGAGAGGCCACTTGTCGTCCTGGTAACCAAGAAAAATTACTTTAGACTAAACAGACAGTTTATTATCCCAAGTGGGAAACTTGATTTGCAGTCAACACACAAAATAAAAAACAGCACGAATAAAAACAACATGTAGCAGCAATTAAAATACAGACAGACAGTAAATATTATTAAATACAATAAAAACAAACAATAAAAACACACAACACTCAGTAAAATGGCAAATTACATTTGCAAATTTATCAGGGTTTCTGATGGAGGGCTGAGACTGAATCTCTGTGGTTTGAAGTTGAGTTTCCCTCCTGTGTCGCTGTTTGTACTTTCAGGTATCTGCTTTATTTTACTGTTTCATGTTCGCTTTCAGCTGATAGGAGTCATATTCAGTTACAGTTGATGAAAACACAGCATTTCCTGATTTTACTGCTTCATAATAACAGCCTTTTGATTACAAAATATCAGGAGACTTTTATTGTGAAGAATACAGGAAATGATGTGGTAAACCAGTGTTTTACAGCCGCTTGACTCAAGATTAGCACGTATCCAGACACCCTTGAAGCAGGTTGCTCAGATGAAAATCCCTGCTGCACTTGGCTGACAAACAGAGGCAGCACATGTGTTGGAAAGCAAAGTTGGTGCTCACAAATCAAACAGATACAGATAGATAATAAAAACCAAAGGGACCACCTACAGCAAATTTTTTCTATCCCAGCGCTCCACATCGCCCAACCAGGAAAAAAAAGAACAGAAAACGTTATGTTGACATGGCGCCTGACTCCTTGTTGCAAGTTTCCAGCAGCACAGATACACGTTGAGATCATTGTTTTGCAATGTGCAACGGACAGAAAAATTTGCCAGGATCAATAAAAGGAATTGATGAGCTTCATGGCATACGATTCTGAAGGATCAAGCTATTTAGAAACTGAAGCTGTTCTCAGTTCCTGTTCCTGTGAGACGCCATCACCTGCAAAGGGTTTCCTGATAGGAAATGAAAAGGTTAAGAAAATAAGTTTGAACTTATTCAACGGTTCAAAATCAGTGAAATTGGTACCTGAGGCACTTTACATACTTTACACTTAACTTGGGGAAACATCTCAAATCAAACAATACCTGAATTCAATCCTTTTTGTTCCCAGATTGAAAAGAAAATGATGATTTTTATGGATTTGCTTTCAGCCAATCACTACAAGCATTTTTCAGTTTAATGCGACTTGTGAGTGGCTCACTGCTGCAGCAGCTACAGCTCAAACAGTCTGTGGTGTGGTGCAGTCGAGTGCAGTGGAGTTTTTGCAGTCCAGCATGCCAAGATGCCACAAACACGTAAACCCTGCAGAAGAATTATTTCGCTTTAAGGGTGGCGTCACATTTATCACGTCTACTTAAGGAGAAGTTTTCTGTTCAGGTCCAGAAATCATTTTCATAACGTTGACGTCGGATAAACACAACTTCTCAACTCCATGAAATCAGATCCATCATCAGCAGAGAGAGAGACAGAACTCTCACTTCCTGCTTGTTATTTCTCATCTTTGTCTCCAGTATGAAGGGTCCTTATCTCACACTTTAACACTCTAACCCGTCTGTCCTGCTCAGGCCGACCCAGACTGACCCAGACTGAACCCCACCCCCGAGTAATCCATTTAGGTGGATGCTGCTTCAGACTCTGCTTATTCAGACTAAGGCTGCAGGCAGACACAACCAGGCGCTGTGGCGATTAGTGATTATTTGTGATTACATCATAACTGATGTGAAACTATCAGAAAATAATTTTATTTTATTTCTCTGATTTACTGACTTTCTCACGACTGATGCTCTCTCTGCTCCTTCAGGCTCTAACTTACATAACCACGACGATACGTCTGTGTGCTCCAGTTTTCACATGTTTGGACCTATTTTTTAATTGACAAGATTGTGATGGGATCAATTTTTCACCATTGATGTGCAGGCCTGCACATCTCTGCAGCACCACAACAATTTTACACACAAAAAATGTGTTTTTATCAAATACTGCACCTCCTGCAATTTGAAAATCACTCGATTATTTTGATTAATTGTTCAGCCCCGGTCTGAACCACCTTTCATCACAATCCAACCAGTATTTGTTGAGATGTTTTGGTCTGAACAGACTGATACTGACATGAAGAATCACAGTGATGTGGCTAAAACACAGAAAACAGAATTAGTGCAGTGATTCTGAAGAGAGAGAAACAAAACAAAGGGACGGGTTTGGAAGTGAACAGGGAGTTTTATATTTTTGGGTCTTACATCAGCTTCTGTACTATGTTGATGTTTGGAGCTATTTTCAGTCATCAAAGGATATTACATAACATTTGATATCAGAGACAAATCGTATCTTTGTTTTCTGTGATTTGGCTCCTCTCTGCTGAAGTGATCTTCCTGCAGCTGCGGTCGATCAGTGTTTAGTGCAGAATCAGCTGCTCCGTGAAACACACATGATGTCAATGTGATGGTTTGACCCGTGTGCTGGTTCATGGATCTGATGGATGTTTGATTATGTTGTAGTTGGTAGAACAGAGTCGGTCTGAA
>JAJHUR010100886.1:0-14338 GCA_027495735.1 Lutjanus campechanus | reverse complement strand
ATATATATATATATATATATATAACAAGAGTGAGGTAAAACATTTTCAGATGACAACAAACATTGGGGTGGCCTTACAGAATTTAAAATCTATGTCTATGCCAATCACACACTAAACGACACACTAACATTAGCAGGCCACTTCTTATTTACATTGAGCAACTGCTTTTGCTAACGCTACTTTAGCTTTTGTATTCCTCAGTCAATCAGTATTTTACACTAGCATATATAGTATTTGTTGTCCCTTCATATGCTCAAAGTTATTCACAATAGCTTTTTATGGATTGTGAAGTAAGTTTTTCTTACCTGTGACTCGGACATAACTGAAAATTGAGCAAAATGGACCGGTGAATTCATCATTCATAGCGACTCCGTCGGGAAAATGCTGTGTGCGCGTACTTGTCTGGTAGGAGGGGCTCAGGGCAGAGACGAACGAAACTTGACTCAGATGAGAGTCAAAAATCAACTGTTTTCAGGCTTTCTACCTACTGCAGCTTTAAAGGGGAACTAAGGGGAGCTCATCTCCCCTGAAAAGGACATGACCTCCCCTGAAAGTTTACTTTGAGACATTTAAGGGGAGCTCTAAAACATTGTTTATTTACAGTGTTACATTTCTTCTCGTATATTTTTTCTTTTTTATTTAAAACAGCACACAAAGTCTCCTTATTTGTAGTTTAAAAAACACAACCATACGAAATGTTTAACAAATGTTCATCTTTGTTCTTATACAATGCAATATGTGATTTTTGAAGGGATGTCAATGAGAGGCAGAAAAGCCTTGCCTGTGTCCCCCTGCTAATTTTGTGATTTTTTAAAATTCTTGTTTTGATTAATCTTTGATTTTGAACAGTCATGTCATGTTTTTCTTATGTAGTGTCAATTAAATATTATTGACAGTATTAACTGTCTGTAGCCGTAAAAGTAGAATGTTTTTTCGCAGCAACCCTGCGATTAACCACGCTGCTCCACACTTCCATGTATGCTTGTGCGTGTGTCATGTTTTAGCAGCGGCGTGAACCAGCCATAGTGTTATTCGAACCCTGTATAAAAGTAATGTAGTAATATAAAGAGCAACATAACTAAATACTTTTGATAGCAAGTGAGTAAAATAATTTACAGATTAAGTTAAGTAATGATAATTATATTACTTTTTAAAGGTGTTGTAAGTAAAAAGTAACTTATTACAACTTAAAACATTTCCGACACTGTTGTCAAATTTCATTCTTGTTACTGACCTATGACTGATTTATTGAGCATTAAATGACATATTACCCACTTATAAAGCCACCAGATACAAATTTTGAAATGATGACTTTCTACTTTTCCAAATAGAATAAAGGATTTCTTTGTCTTTGGGACTCCCCTTCACATGCTCAGGAACAGTCACACCTACCAGGAAGTGTTGAGTGTAGCAACATCAGAGGCCACTATAATGTTCATCATCCAGTCTGTCGTGACAAAGGCTTGTAAAGAGGCTGACAAGACGTATGAAAGCACCAACATGTTGCTCTGGAAAAGCCTTCCCTCTGAAGTACGGTGAATTGTGGGAATGTTTTCTCCAGAGAGTATGCTCCAGAAGATGTCTATGATTGACTGTGAGGATGCTGCAGCAGCAGCTGTTGGCCGTCTGGTTTTGTTCTTATCACCACGCTGAGAAATGCAACTTGATGCAACGCACATCAGCTAAATAGCCTGTGATCAGGGTGCCGGCTGCTGAGTTTGACTTGGGATGGCTCAGATGATTCGTTCAGGCGCTGCTGTCGCTGGCCGCGTCGCTCCTCCTCTGACAGACCTTTCCATTCAAGAGTGTGAAGGGACTTCAACCGGAAACTAAACTTTTTTTTCGAACTTTTTTCTCCGAGGCAGAAGAAGAAGAGGAGACGAGCCCTTGGTGTCAGAAACAACACGGTTCCTTATTTTCCTCATTCGCGTGTGCTGTCGGAAATGTGTCAGTTGCCGACCAACAGAGGAGAAGTCAACAGTTGCTGGCGAGGATAAAGGCGACGTCGAGTGATTTTAGGCTAGTCAACAGTCACATAACGGATTTTGGTCCTTTATCATGGAAGATGTGAGTAGTCACATTTAGTCCCACTGTGTGCTGCTTTGCTTTTTGGAACAGCCGCTGTCTTTGCAACGTAGGCTCGTAGCTTAGAGCTCAGTTAGTGAGGGTGACGACTTCAGTAAGAATTCACTGTGTGATGTAATGAAGTTTGGGAGTAAAATACTCTGCAAGGGCGCAGCCAAGTTTTTAGAGTGAAGTCGGGGCCCAAAGAATAGCCAGTGCGAATTCGACGCGATATATTCGTGATACAGGCAATAGTCATTAGAGGGAAAAAAAACGTTATTTTGGGATTCAACAGCGATACCAGGCTGTCTACCACCGTTATCTGAAGTGAACTCTTTCTGGCACAAGCACCTGCTCACCTGTCAATCTGGTGCACCAACTTGTTGGTCAACTTCCAAACGAAACGTGAGCAGCAGCTGTAGGGCGAACTGTAAACTCCGTTTAAAAATCTTCAATTTTATTGTAACACTACGTGTGAATGTAGCAACGTAACGCTTGAGACAGAAAAGCAGCCCTAGTCTGAATCAGATGGGTCTTTTGGTAAATTCGGCATTATTACACTCCCTATTCAGCGCTTATGTGAACTGCATTTCAACAATACTCCGTAACGGCTCATTTCGGCTGGAGGATGACATGTCACAAATAAAAAAGACATACGCTGTATGGTTGCGAATCCACTGTAATAGGCTAATGTGTCACAAGAAATGTTGACAATGGGATAATAACGTTTCCTGTTTTGATTATAACGAAGTAATTTGTGATTTTCCGTATTTATCAACGATGTCAACAGGGTAAAGGAGCAATAGGCTATTAAATAACACTCATCAAAAGACAGATTAAGATTTGTGCCTTAAAGATTCCTAAAATCATAAAAGGCCTTTAAGGCTATTGATACATAAGCTTCACTAATGTAATAACTGATAAACCGCATGCCTCGGTGAAAATTTAGCATTTTGAGGAAGCCAGCTTACTAGAAAAAGGAAGTCAAGTAGAGACATTCTATGTCACCTACAGTGTGGAGGGAACTTGTTACAAACATTTTCAAGCAAGCAGTACCCCGCCCTTTGATTGTAACCTTAGCCAAAAAAAAAAAAAAAAAAAGGCATTAGGCTGCTTTCCCCTTTCCATTAAGAAACTGATGATTAAATGCAGCTTTTCTTTTTCTTTTGCAGAACTTTCCTACTTTTCTTAGATCCCCCTCCAGTCTAGACCATGTAGGTTATAAACCACGTTCTCCCTTGTTCTCTCAAGCATCTTCTGACATTAAACAAGTAGTGAACACAGTGAGATAGTTACAACTGTAACATAATCAATTTAATGTTGAAGATGTGAGTGCAGTTAAAGCTATAAGGAGAGTTTAAAGCTACTGCATGGGGTTTAAAGTGGTTATGAAAATGTCTTAATTCAATATTTATACCTCTATTAGAACTTGAGATCTGTGCCCGAACCTGATGGGACCCGATGGGTTTGGGTTGGGCAGGCCATATTTCTCTTTCTTTCATGGGCTTACATCAGGTTTGGGCTCTATTATTATTATTATTATTATTATTATTATTATTATTATTATCATCATTGTTACTATGATGATCATCTCTTAAATAGCTAAAATCTACATATACTGTACATGTACAGACAGCACCTACGTAGTCACATTCATATCAACTAAAAATGGGTCTGCCTTTGGAGTTAAAGAGAATTATATTAAAGTGGAAGATATGCCCTTAAAGGAGCAATATGTAACAATTGTCATCCAAAAATCAGTCCGGCTGTCCAAAGTTGGAGGCATAGATAGTATGTAAAATTCGTTGAAATCCTATTTAATATACAATCTATGGTTGAAGCGAGTTATTTCTCCCTGCTTCCTCCTCTCCAGACTTGTGGAAGCTCAGGCAGGCAGCAGGAATGCTGCAAGACAAATGTAACATTGTAATTGGACAATAACAAGTGAAGACAAGTCCTCCACTCTAAGTTGATCAGCTGTTTATATCTGTCAGTTGTCTGTCATTGTAAAGTTAAGCCCGCTATCTCGATAACAAAAGTCCCCTGCTCTGAAAATACACATTCTGAAGTTTGAGTTCAGTCACTGCCTGCCTTCTGCCTGCCAGACTCCATTAACATATTGCTGTGTTCAGTCATTACAAACATTTATTCCTCCAAGATTAATTCTGGCATGGAATGGAAATTTCAAAGGAATTCACTGCAACTGTTGTGTTTTTGAGTTGTGAGTACTTCAATTCAGCATGTTTCCTTAATCTCTGATGAGAAGTGTATTGCTGATATCAAAATATTGCCTTAAATTAGAGGGCCTGATTTTGTATGTTTGAATAATAATAATACAGATATACTCATTTGTGTGGAAGCCCATTTCTGCTGGTGGAACAAAAATGTCCCCATTGTAACAATAAAAAGTGACTTTTTATCTCACAATTTAGACTTTTTATCTCATAATTTTGACATTTTTATCCCATAATTATGACTTACCATGGGGGATATTTTTTCTTTCAGTGTTGGAAATGGGCTTCCATACATTTGCTTTTAAACTTAAGCAGCATAATGTATGGATGTGTATGTGAGAGAATGACACCTGGTTTGGTTGGAGAGTCCCAGAGTGTAGATCAGTTAGGCTGAGGGTCAACAGGACAGAATTGTCTGAAATGGATCTAGTAGAGGATGTAAGAGTATGTCAGTATTCAATGCTGCTACTGAACTGAAATTAAAATTCATTTTTGTTAAGAAATCAGCATATTCTGTGTATCCTTGCATTGTAGTTATTTGGTCAAAATTGTATTACCAAAAAGAAGAGATTTGAACTTTATTTATTCTGCAGTGACAGAAGCCCATAGAGGAGGGTTGGTGAGAGGTTTTGGTTCTGACTAAGGATGTCAGTGCTGTAATTTATTGGGTGAAGAATTGTAGACAGGAAAACTAGTTTATAATATCACCTCAATTACAGCACACAAACACAGTTTGTAGGCAGGTAGTGTGAAGGAACAGAGGTCTCAAATCACTATTTGTATAAATTCATAACCCATAACCAAGCAACCTGTGTGGGCTCATCTAAAAAAGAAAAAAAACAACAACTTTGTATCAATGTTTGCAGGATGTCCTCTAGTCAGTTTTGAAAAACAGAAAAATGTTAGGGTTTTGAAATAGTTTTTATTTGGATATATAGATACAGTCCTGTATAGCTGAACTGAAACTACTGCTTTGCGTTTGTGACCGGAAAGTGTGCTCATATGAGCTATGGCTCTTGTTTGTGTTTAATTTTTTATTTGTCATTTCCTGCTCACCTCTTCTCTACTTCACATTCTGCCTTATCTTCTTTACCTTTCACCCCCAAAACCACTGTGGCCCATCCATGATGATCGTTTGTCTCAGCCCTATGAGTCACCCTTTTATCGCCTTTCCACTGACCTAGAGTGCATAGTATGACGTGTCTGCCTGACCCATTCAGCAAAGAGGAAACAGACTGCCACATTATGTGTGAGGCAGAAAACAATTAACCCTCTCTCATAATTGTCCTGCCAGGCAGGCCTCTGCTACACAATGGATGTGTGTGTGTGTATCATCTTACTGGGGCACCACTGACAATTTATGGGAAAATGTCTTTATGAAAAAGAGAGTCCTCAATAGTGAATGCATGTGTGTGTGTGCTTGAATTTCTGTCCTTGTAGGGACAAAAAGTCTCCAAAAAAAGGAAAGATGAGGAACCAGACTTGCACATTTCTTCTTACTGGACAAGGGGTTCATTTGGGATTAAAGGAGAAATCTGTAATATATTAACTGCATAATTAACAAAATCACCATGAAATGTGATCAGAGTTTAAGGAAACATGCCAAGGTTGAAATAATCACTTCTCTGACAACAATTCTACACCTGGGGTGTCTTCCTTTGGAATTTCTATTACAGCCCATTACTTGTGTCGTTTTCCCGTTTCACATTAGAGTTCAAAATAATGCAGAATGTTTGCTGAACAAGTAAGTGCCTGTTTATGAGCTGTAAGAAATCATTAATAATCTTGTAGAAGGAGTAGATGTTTAAACCAGTTAAATTGTGCAGTATCTTTATGGAGTTTGGCAGGCAGTCGCTGAACTCCAACTCCAGAGGGTGTATATTCAGATGAGTGGGCTTTTGTTCTCAGGATAACAGGTTTAACTTTACATTGACAGACAACTGGCCGAGTTATAAACAGCTGATCAACTTAGAGTGGAGCTCATCCTCGTTTGTTTTTGTCTAATTACAATGTGCTCTCCTGCAGCCTGTCTGACCATTTCCTGGAGTCTGGGGTGAAGTCAAGTCAAGTCAAATTTTATTTATATAGCACCAATTCACAACAAAGTTGTCTCAAGACACTTTACATATAGAGTAGGTCTAGACTACACTCTTTGATTAATTATATTTACATCCAACAATTGAAACAATTCCCATGAGCAAGCACTTTGGCGACAGCGGCGAGGAAAAACTTCCTTTTAACAGGCAGAAAGAAGAGAGAGAGAAAAGAAAAGAGGCAGAGAGAACAGTAGTAACAGAACATCAATAGTAAAACTATGTGTAGGGAATAGTAGTACATATAAATATGTGAGCTGTATGTAAATAATAATACTAATACTAGATGTTACAATAATAAAATAATAATAATAATAATAGTAGCATAGGATGCGCGCGATTAGTCGACTATACGATTAAACGTCCCCTCCCTTGCTAGTCGGCACCAGAAATAATAGTCGTTTAAACTATTTATCAATATTTCAGTCATGCACAATGCCAGTTATCTGTCGCCTCTAAGAATTTATGCAGCCACCCGCCACTAGTCGGGGCTGCAGCACTGTCAGACGGCAGCCTCTCTCGCCCAGCGTGTACGCCCCGATCACCTAGGCAACCCCGGATGTTTATATCAGCAAAGTCGGACAGATGACAGCTCGTAAAACCAGCAGCAGTGTTTTAATCTAGATTAGACAATGTAAATAATGTTGAATGTAGACTGTGACATAATAAGCTGATATATAATCACCCGACTGGAGAAACGTGCCCACATTAAGCACAGACACGATTATAAACCTGTAAGAAGAACTGCTGTTGCTGCTGCTAGCACTGCTAATGTTAGCCACACTGTGTAGCAGACTGGTGGCTAACGTCAGCACCGGGTCGTTTACCTGCAGACTCCGTGATCCTCATCGGTCTGAAAGCATTTAGGTGATGCATTTAGTGAGTTGCTGTAATGTTTTGTAAGTTAATGTGTATGGTTTGTAGTGCATATTTAGTATGCATAGCGCACATTTCAGCGGCATTTAAAGTACGATTTGGCGATTGTTGACTGTGATTAACAGCTTCAAATGGCTTTTAATACGCACAGTATTTTTTTCGGACAGTGTTTAACATTATACAAAAATACTGCTCAATTTTAACTGCTTTTTGACTGTTTGCTTAGTGTTAGACTAGTCGACTAGTCTAAATTAAATTTTGCGTTTAATCGACAGGGAAATTAGTCGCCAGGAACATCCCTAAGTAGCAACAACAATGTGATAAATGTTTGATTGATTAAGTGAGTTATATTAATCCACAGTAGAAGGTGCAGCAGTGATCAGTGATCCATGCGCGGCCACAGTCCATGAGAATCTGCAGGATGACAAAGCAGAAAGACTCCGGGGAAGGAATCAAGTCAGTAACGGGCATTAATGTAACATAAACATCTGGAGAGAGAGATGAAGAAAGAGAGGAGCTCAGTGTGTCTTGGAGTCCCCCAGCAGCCTAAACCTATAGCAGCATAACTAGGGGCTGGTCAGGGCAAACCTGAGCCAGCCCTAACTATAAGCTTTATCAAAAAGGAAGGTTTTAAGTCTACTCTTAAATGTTGAGATGGTGTCTGCCTCCCGAACAGAAACTGGAAGATGGTTCCACAGGAGAGGAGCTTGATAACTGAAAGCTCTGGCTCCCAATCTACTTTTGGAGATCTTTGGGACCACCAGTAAGTCTGCATATTGAGACTTAAGTGTTCTCGTGGGATGGTAGGGTACTATCAGCTCTTTAAGATATGATGGTGCCTGATCATTAAGTGCTTTGTATGTAAGGAGAAGGATTTTGAATTCTATCCTAGATTTTACAGGTAGCCAGTGCAGTGAAGCTAATACAGGAGTAATATGCTCTCTTATCCTAGTTCCTGTTAGTATACGAGCCGCAGCATTTTGAATCAACTGCAGACTCTTTAAAGACTTACTGCTGCAGCCTGATAATAACGCGTTGCAGTAGTCTAGCCTAGAAGTAACAAATGCATGGACTAGTTTTTCTGCATCTGCTTGAGACAGGATGTGCCTGATTTTTTTGATATTGTGGAGGTGAAAAAAGGCAGTCTTTGAGATTTGTTTAATATGGGAGTTAAAGGATAAATCCTGATCAAAGATAACCCCCAGATTCCTTACTGTGGTGCTGGAGGCTAAAGTAAAGCCATCTAGTGTAGCTATATCAGTGATTAGTTTGTTTCGATGTTGTGGAGTGGAGGGGGCAGTGGGAAACAACTCATTTTAACCTACTGAACTTTTTACCATCTATGGCTCCAATTAACTATTTGGGCTGCAGTACTCAGTTTTGGACATACAATTGTTAGAAATAGCTCCTTTACATAAAAATTGCGAAATTCTGCTTTTTGTCATCTTGTTATCAGGACCCATCTCTGTGCATCAGTGCCATACACAAACATAGAGCTGCAAAGTGGGAGGTGTGAAGGGTTCTGGGAGTAAAAGTTCTGTTCTTTTATCTACATAGACAATGTTAGGCAACTGACAGCTGGAGCATTGCCACAGTTTGGACAGACATGAAATTCTGGTTGAAACCTTAGCACACACAGTACAGGGCCTGTGTCTGTAACTATGACTCCAAATTGCTTCTTAGTAGAAAGCATCTTAAAGGATAACTTCGGTATTTTTCAACCTGGGCCCTATTTCCCCATGTGTATGTGTGTGTATGATTGATAGCTGCAACTCGTTTTAAAATTGCTGCAGTATTGAGATACGCGAATGCAGCCGGCAGCTGCAAAACGAGTTATAACGGTAGTTATCGGGGCAAAATGGTAAAAGTAAAAGTTTGTACATTAAACGTGCTTTTTTCCACCACAGTCCAGCTCACATCACCAGTGTAATCTCTGTCAACAACATGTAAAACGTCTCTCTTACCGTTCACTCTGTGACGACATCTCACAGGATCTTTGCTTGTTGAAGAATGTCTTCATTGCAGCAAGTAGGACAGCTGTTTTCTTTTGGTGTGTTTCAGGATGGGATGTCTTCTCTTCTTGGGCTGGCAGTAGTCATCTTGAGAAAATTGTGCACTGCAGACCCGATGGTCTGTCAGGCGCAGTGTCTGTACAGGAGCGTTAGCATCCAGTTGTAGCACAATTAGCCACAACTTCAGCATGTTGCTGTGCGACAAAGTCAGCCTGTAAAAGCTGTACGGGGTGTTGCACGACATCCTGTTCTTGCACTTCGATGACGCAAAAACACGAACCATTGTTTTCAATAGTTGCAGTAAAACTTTCAACTGAACTCCGGGACAGCTAACTCCGCTCTGACCGGCTCTCAGCATGACTCCTGTTTTCTTCCGGCAACAAACAAAGATCCCGCGAGATGTCGTCACACACAGCAAGCAGTAAGTGAAGCATACTGTTGACAGAGATTACACTGGTGATCTGAGCCGGACTGTGGCGAAAAAAAGCACATTTAATGTACAAACTTTTACTTTTACCATTTTGCCCCGATAACTACCGTTATAACTCGTTTTGCAGCTGCCGGCTGCATTCGCGTATCTTAATACCGCAGCAATTTTAAAACGAGTTGCAGCTGTCAATCATACACAGACATACACATGGGGAAATAGGGCCCAGGTTGAAAAATACCGAAGTTATCCTTTAAAGGGATAGTTCACCCAAAAATGAAAATTCAGCCACCCTCGTGTCAGTTGAGGATTGGGTTTATTGTTTTTAGGCCACAAATGGTGACCACTTTTTAAATGTAAAAAGCACAACTGGAAAAAAAACATAAAATGCCTCCACACTGCTTGTGTGGCATAATCCAAGTCTCCTAAAGTCCTGACATGCCATTTGCACACTGTAACACCACACGCACCCAGTCTAGACAGTATGCATGTGCATGTGAACATGGCTCCAAGTTAAGGATCTATCTAAAGTAATAACACAATTAGGGCTGCAATTGATAATTGTTCTCATTATTAATTAATCTGCTATTTTTTTTCTCTTAATAGAGAAAAAGTTTGTTAATCAACTTTGAAACATCAAAAGATAGCTAAACACCAATCTCAACTTCCCAGAGCCCAAAGTGATGACGTTAGATTGCCTGTTTTATCCAACCAACTGTCAAAAGACAAAAATATCTTTTATTTTCATATATGATGAAAGCAAGCAGCAAAACCTAACATTTGAGGAGTCAGCAAATATTTGGCAATTTGTTTGAAAACCGACTGCAACAACTCAGCAGTTACGAACATATCTCTAAACTCAATCTGCATATTCACTTTAGATCCAAGGTCAATTTCGGATGAATTCAGCAATTATGTTGCCATAGTTTGCTCCCAATTACAACAACAAAGCATTTTGAATTCGCTATAGCTCTGATCTACCCTTTTGACCAAAACTTTAATCAGACCTGAAAAGTTGAGCCTGAAAATGGTAAATGGTAAATGGACTGTATTTATATAGCGCTTTTCTAGTCTTCTAGACCACTTAAAGCGCTTTCACAATTACAGGTCACATTTACCCCATTCACACACACTTTCACACACTAATGACAGGTGGCTTCTTCTTCTACAGAAGACCCAACCTGTGCATCAGAACTCATTGACTCACAGTCATACACTGGTGGCGCAGCACCGGGAGCAGTTCGGGGTTCAGTGTCTTGCCCAAGGACACTTCGACATGTAGACTAGAGGAGCCAGGAATCGAACCACCAACCCTTCAATTAGGAGACGACCTACCACTGAGCCACAGCCGCTGAAGCCCAACAAAATTCTGTCAGAATCCAATGCGAACCCGTCCTTCATTAGTAGTTTTCAGCCCAAACCTGATTACAGTCCCACATTCTTCTTAACAAGCTTCCTTCTATGCACTAAACAAAACTGGGGAGGAGAAAAAAAATTTACTACAACTACTACCACTGATAATAACAACAACGATGATAATAATAATAACAATAACAACAAACATAATCATGATGATAATAATAATAATAACTAGAAAATTTTGCATGAAATGTTGAGTGTGCCTGATGCTTGCTGATGACTAGTATCCCTGTACCAATATATTAATTATTAATAGCAGTAAATGTATCACTGAGGTTGTGTGTGTGTGTGCATGCCTGTATGTGTGTATCTTCACGCGCTGTCGCGCATGTGTATGTATGAGAGTGAGTCTGTTTGTCTGTCTATGTGCGCACTATCGCGCGCATTTGTGTGTATATGGGTGAGTGTGTGTCAGTAAAAGTCCGCTTACAGATAGAAAGAACAGCTTAACTTAACAGTTAAAAAAGACTGCAGTCTAAAATGTCCAAGATGGACACAGAGAGACACAGACAGACAGGGACAGGCAGGCTGACAGACAGTCTTTGAGACTGTTCATGATTTCAAAGCTTGAGCTGCTTCAAATTGGTTTAGGCACAGATCTCGTCAGGTTCAGGCACAGATCTTAAGCTCTACCTCTGGCTCTTCTCTACAGCAGCAGCTTCATGGGCATTATAGTATTTAGAGCTGTCCACCAGACCTACCTGATTAAGAAAATTACCTTTTTCAGGCATACTGTACACCTGCATGAATATGATTGGACATAACCAGTCAGCTGGTAGCTACAGTATCAAAAATGTAGGGATTTGCTACTCTTCTCTTTTCTCATCATTGCAAACTGACTATCTTTGGGGTTTTGGAGTGGTGCTTTGACAAAACAAGGAAAAATTTATTAGTATGAAAATAAAAAGAGAAAATTCAATAGTGAAAATAATCACTAATTGTGTCCCTCATGGAAACTAGAATTTCTTATTACTGATATGATGGACTATTTGGTGTTGTGAGTGTAGTTATATTTGCATTTTCTACGTTTGACTTACATTTTCATCAAGTAAAAGTGTTTGTAGCATATGTGACACCATTTGCGTTCAGTGAGAAGTACGATTTTATATTGATAGGAAGTACGTGGGTGTTATTCTGCAGTGTTATGTGTGCATAAATGTTCATACATGGTCATGGCAGTATTATAAAAATAGACTTCCTCTCTGAATGAGTAATCAATCCGTGAAAAAAAGTGAGAAGATTATGAGTTCTATGGGTCAAGTGGTGTCCAAGGATTGAAGTATGACCGTTCTTAACCTGTAAATTAAGTATCATTTGCATTAAATTAAAAAGATAAAAGTATGTACTCCATTTTTCTCAATAAGTGAAAGCAAGCATTGTCTTTACTAGCTGTCTGTTTTGTGGGTAACTATTATGCCTTCCATACTGTCAATATGCCATGACAGTAAAATAAAGAACATACTTTATATTAATGTCGGTGCCTTTATCCCCTTACAAACACAATAGAGCTTATTGGCCTGTGGTTTGTGGTGTGATCAGCAGAACAGAGGCCTTATTGTCACAATTTAAAGATACAAGTAAGCAACAAAGTTTCAATGTATAGCATGTTCTCTGGCTTGAGGTCATACACTACCTGACTTACTTGAAAATAACAATGCAGCACTAAGCAGTAAGTAAG
Source organism: Lutjanus campechanus (assembly GCA_027495735.1). Lineage (NCBI taxonomy): Eukaryota > Metazoa > Chordata > Actinopteri > Lutjaniformes > Lutjanidae > Lutjanus > Lutjanus campechanus. Next base: position 1,535 of record JAJHUR010100886.1, on the reverse strand, counting down.
TAGTTGCAGCACATTTGGCTGCACCAATGACTCAAATCAGGAAGTAAATCCTCACAATGGAGCCAAGCATCTTTGAATTTGTCCGTATTTACATCAGAAATTCAGAATTAGAACTTTTTTGTTCATCATTTCAGCTTTTATAGCCTTTTTGTGTAGCTTTTGTCAGGGAGAAGTGGTACACATCACTGATTGGCCAGTGAATTGTGTTTCATGTTTAAGGCACATAAAATGTTAATAATAACAGCAAAACAATATAATGGTCCAGCCCCACTGTCTTCTCCCAGCTCGATCAGTGGGGGTAAAGTGTGAGCTCCAGTGAGGCTTGTGGTGAGTTCAAGCTGGGCAGGTCAGTGTGAAAATCAATGAATGCCAGATGCTCCCTGACTTAATCAAAAACACATGTCTACTAAGGTGTGCCTCTTCCTTAAAACCCTGCACTCTATTTTCTCTTCCTCTTTTAAGACCCAACTTGCATGAGATACCTCAGCTGTAGCATATTATAGTTTAAAACTGCATTACTATTTGTCGCTGCATATTATTTTAATCTGCACTTGACAGTAGATCTGTTTCAGTGTTCACCACAACACCACAGATAGGACTGTTAAAACTTTGGGGTTTTGGTTAGGTCTGTGTTTCAGTGCAGAGCAGACTTCCTGTGTAAATCCAAAATTGGAGCCCCTTAACCTACTACGTGATACTGCGGTGCAGGGCAAAAGTTGTCTGCTTCGCCCTGTGTAAAGGAAACCTCTCATTGCTGCTCAGGTGGGAGGGTTTGGTGAGTGCTGCACCTAGCCTCATCAATTTTTTTCATGTTCACCCATGTCAGAGACACGCCAAGGCCATTCTGAGCAAAAAGCAAAATGATGTCAGATAGTTGCACTATCACTCTATTTTAAGGCAGTTTTACCAAGTAGCTTTTTATTTTTGCCCTTGTCTCTCTCTGTCTGGCTGCTAAGGGAGAAGGTGTGAAAAGTTAAAGGTCTATTTTGTAAGATTTACATGGATTTATTGACAGAGTATGGCAGAAATTAGGTGTGGCCAATATAGCTGAAAAGTCTATCATGATAGTGAAGTAGCTTGTGTCTAGGGCTGGGTATCGGTACTCAATACGTTTAACTCTTTCCCCACCAGTATCTTTTTTTAAAAGTTGCCAGCCAGTGCCAGCATGTTTGACAAAATTCACAGATTTTTCCAACACCCACAGAATATTCAGTTCTATGAAAATGGAACATGGAATATATCAAAAGAAAGAGATTCTAGTTTCAGACACAAAAAAATGTTTTGTTCTAGCTTCATTCATTCTTTTTTCATAAGCACTTGAATGTTGGTTAGTTGCATCAAAAAAATCCACTTTTTTTCAGAGAAAACAGCATATTTGTGAAAGAGACATCTTTAAACAGAATATTGACTTCACGTTTTTATTTTTTGTTTTTTATAACTTCATATTATATGTGTGACATCACTGTCACCATTGTGAACAATGTCTGTGTCCCCCGCCCCCCACCCGAAACGCTGTCTGAGAGGCCCAAGGGCTG